>JBBBDQ010000640.1:6772500-6787242 GCA_037127315.1 Ascarosepion bandense
TCCTTCTCAAAAAATAACAGGATGTAGACGAAGGAATAAACTTCGACGCAGACATCAACATTGGTTCTTGAAAATGACTGAGTTGACCGAAAGTACTTGAACGAAACTATTACAAAATATTAACACCGGAGAGTTTATCCACAACTTTGAGCACAACTATCATCATCTATATGAAAATTGTAAAATTTAATTAAAAAAAAACAAACAGTGTCAGTTCTTTTTAATCAGGCTGTTTGAATGAATACTTGCTGCCTAAATATACTTTATTCATAAATATATAGTTATAATGACAATAATAATAATAATAATAATAATAATAATAATAATAATGGAAACTCTTATACGAGCATCCCCGTCTACTAGGATGGTTATCTAATCCCCACTGCAGGCGCTTGCTCAGGCACACTTGTGTTTATTCAACATCCACAGAGCCCACCTGAGGTTTATACTGCAATTATGCTGAGCGGACCTTACAGTTTCTGAGAGAGAGTGCTCTATCTAGAATGCACACACACACACACACACACAAATATATATATATATATATATATAATTTCAGTAGTATTTTGTAACAAAATGACAAAAATAATGAAAAGTGTATTGAGCCAGAGTGTTCGGATAAATAGCAACAATAATAACATGAAATAAGCTAGTAATAATATAACAGTAATAATGAAAAGTGTATTAACCCAGATTGATAAGATAAAAATCAACAAAAATAAGATTAAATAAAAGTAATAATGAAATAATATCAATAATTAAGAGTGTATTGACCCAGAGTGATAAAAAGCAACAATAATAAAATAAAATCGAATAACAAAATAATAGTAATAATCAAGAATGTATTGGCACATAGTGATAATAAATAATAATGGCTGGCCACTTGTAATAGGGGATACTGGTCTAGCAGGGCGACTAGCTAATCCCCTTTGCAGAGGACTGCTCAGGCACACATGTGTTTGTTCAAAACCCACAAAGCCCACCTGTAGATTATGCTGAACTATGCTGACCGAACCTTAGTTAGAGTTTCTGGGAAGGGGCGTGTTACCTAGCACGAACAACAGTCTGAACATGACCAGGATTCCCAAACCCTCGGGCGTGTGGCCGAGTGGTTAGAACGTTCGCTTTCTCACTATGAACTTCCGGTTCACCATGGTCGATTTGTCAGAAAGCTGACTTCTTTATGCTTACCTGTCTGGAGAAGGTGATTCAAGCGTGTGACACTTAGAAATTGTCTGAAAACCATACCACGGGTTGACACAACCATTGTGAGGGAATTTGGGTAGACAATTCCCTTTGAAAAGCCGTCAATGGTTGTGATACCTCAAAGTCACAAGTCATTGTTATATATATATATATAGTGTTTTATTGGCATGGCGAAGAAAGCATTCCAGAAGTTGAGTAAAGTATTAAGAAACAGGACAATTTTGCTAAAAACAAAGAAGAGAGTACTGAATTGCTATGTGATGTTGTTTCTTCAATATGTCAGTGAATGCTAGACAATATCATCAAAAATTAAGGAAAAACTTGAAGCAGCTGGAATGTGTTTCTACAGAAGGATGCTGCGGATATCATGGACCGAGCATGATGAGGTTTTAGAAATGATGGAAACGAAAAGGAAATTAATACTGAGCATCAGGAAGAGACAACTGAAGTTCCTGGGACATGCAATGAGGAAGGAGGGCTTGAAGAACCAGATACTAACAGGCCAGATAGAAGGGAAAATAAACAGAGGAAAGCAACGGATAACATATTTGACGGACCTAATAAGGTGGATGATGGAACGAGAGCTGCATGGTGTAACAGGAGAAAGCGTGCTAAGAGCCACCAAGGATAGAGAGACGTGGAAAGCCATGATTGCCTAAGCCCTGAAAGGAAAGACCACTTCAAAGAAGAAGAAAAACAAGTGTTTTATTGTAATAATTTTTAGCGCCAATGCCGTTGTTTTCGGTAGTTTTACTGAGAAAAATGAATTTTGGCAAGCAGGGTTTTTATTATAAAGTGCTCGATATCGGGGTGTAGATGGAGCGTTGAAAAGTACAAAGATTTTGTCGATTTAACAGAAAAGATTTATGCCGACTTCGAAGTGTAGTGAGAACATAGTTATGAGGTACACACTCGTCAGGGCCGTTCGACGTGTTGGAACATCATAACGGTGTCCTCACGAAACTTCGAAGTCGGCATAAATTTTTTCTGTTAAAAAGACAAATCTTTTTACTTATATATATATATATATATATATATATATATATATATATATAATTTCTTGGCAGTTCTGGTCATCTAAAATGCACATAAAATCCACGTAATTTTCACTTTCTTTTCGGTTCTATTTTCATTATATATATATATATATATATATATATATATATATATAGAGAGAGAGAGAGAGAGAGAGAGAGATTGTTTAATTATTTAGTTTTTGGTCATAATAAAATTAGACCAGAGTACATTTGCATTAAAAATCTTCAATACAATTATTTTGTAGAGCTTTTGAATAATAAATGGAATATATATATATATATATATATATATATATATATATATATATATATAGGTATGCCTTTTGTCAAATGCACACATGTACAAATAGCCATATATTCAAGTACATAATTTTGCATTTCACATATTAGGAAAACTTACATGAATACTTTACGCACATAAAAATAGTTTTCTTCCATTTATTAAAACATAAAAAAGACAATATTAGAAGCTTTGTAAAATGGTGGCATTCTAGATGTACTCAAAAAAAATGAATTGGATGCACGAGTTTGTATGTTTTTATATTTGTAGGTTTTGCATTATTGGGAAAATATTTGTGTTTTTCTTGTAACGAACAAGAGTGTGGGTGTTAGAATTAATGTCTAGGGGTGGGTAACAAGTTTGAATTGGATACTTTAATGTGTATGTTTTTGTGATGTTTTGTGGGGGAGGGGAAATAATCGGTATTTTGAGAATAATGATAAAAAGAAAAAAATGATTGGAGCAAAAAGGAAAAAAGGAAAGGAAGAATGACAAAAGAAAGAAAACAAATGCAGTTTGTGAAAAGAAATAAGAAAAGGAAAATAAATAAAATAATCGGAAAGGCAATAGACAGTAAAATAAAGAAGAAAAAAAAGAAAAATAATTTGAAATTAGGAAAAAAAGACAGTAAAATGAGAGGGTGGGGAAGAGAGGGATGGTGGTTAAGATATAGTGGAGTAATTAGATTTAGAGAAAGAAAGATAAGAAAAGAAAAGAGATAAGAGAGAAGAAAACAACAACTAAAAAGAAAGGTTCTTTCTATAGAGAAAAGGAGAAAGATAAAAGAAAGTGATAAAGATGAAAAAAAAGAAAAGAAACCAGTTAATAATTGAGAAAAGAATGATATACAGAGAGAAAAAAGTGTCTGTTACTGAAATGGAGTTTTATAGGGAAAGAGAATGGGGAAACTGATTGAAAGAGAATGAAAAGAGAATGAAAAATAAGAAAAGATAGGCAATAAGGAAGAGTTTTAGTGATGGAAAAAGAAAAGAAAAAGACTATTGGGAAGAAAACTGGGAATAAAAAAATAAGAAAGAAAGATTTTTTAAAAAGGGTAGATAATAAAGCCAACGAAAAGAGAAAGAAAGAAAAAAAGAAAATCGAAGAAAGAAAGTTTTCTGAAAAAGGAAGGCAACAAGATAATTAAAAGAAAAAAACGGAAAACAGAAAATGAATAAGAAAATGCTACTACTACTACTAATAATAATAATAATAAGAAGAAGAAGAAGAAGAAGAAGAAATAGAAAAATTTTAAAAAGAATTATCTTTTTTATTATTAAGAAAACTGGAAATAAGAGTATAAAGGAAGATTTCTAAAAAAAAAAGATAATGAAGCCAAAGAAAAGAAAAAGAAAAAAAGGAAGTTTTCTAAAAAAAGGAAGACAACAAAGGTAATGAAAAGAAAAAGAAAGAAAAAACGAAAAAACAAAAAATGAATAAAAAACGCTAATAATAATAAGAAGAAGAAGAAGAAGAAAAAGAAGAAGGAGAAGAAGAAGAAGAAAAGAAGAGGTTATAGAAAAATAGGGAAAGAATACAACGACAATAATAACAATAATGATAACAAACAATAATAATGCAAATAATAATAATAATAATAATAATAATAATAAGAAGAAGAAGAAGAAGAAGAAAAAAGATTATACATTTTTTAATATTATTATAATTGTTAAGCAATGATAAAGAAAAGTAAATGCGAGAGAAGAGAGGAAAAAACGAACAATACCAGTTCGGATTAAAATGGTTATTTCGAGTGTAGAGAGAGACACGGATTAAAGGAGAGACACGGATTAAAGGAGAGACACGGATTAAAGGAATTTAAGAAATTGAGAAGGTAAACGAAGAAAAGAAAGATAAAAATGAAGAGGATGAACGCATACAAGAAAAACAAGGAAACAAACAAAAATAGAAAGAAAGAAGAAAAAAGACGGGTGGGTATAAAGAGAGGAAATATATGTTGTTGCAGAAGATAGGTCAGAATGATTTCGACGAAAAAGCACACAGACAACTTAAATAAGACTCTAAATAAACCCTAGCCTTCACACACACACACACACACACACACATATATATATATATATATATATATATATATATATATATATATGGGGAAAGAGAAAGAGAGAGAGAGGGAGGGATAGCGAGAGAGACTATAATCGTTTTGCGCGTGAGTGGTGCAAGACAGGAATGTTTATATATTGATCGCGATGCTAATGTTGACGTCAATGTCATTTAGCGGGAGACAGAGGGCAAGGGTGGCCGGCTTTGAACAAGAAGTAAAGCAACAAAAATCAGAAGTTAGGCACTGAAGACGCAACGCCTCATCTTAAGTGGTTTCATTAAATTCCCAGTAAACCTAATGCCGGAAGATTAGATTCCGAGAGAAAGGCGGGGGTCAATTTTTGGCTCATTTCCCACACGTGCCCAGAACAATGAACCCCCTTGCTTTCTTTCAAGAATATTGCTGTCGTCATTAGTTTCTTATTCGAATTCTACACACACACGCACGCACACTCATACATATAATTTATATATATATATATATATATATATATATATATATATATATATATATTCCATTTGTAAACGAGTTATTACCCGACCTAAGTTTCTAAAATAAGTGGTGTCTTCAAGCAATTTGCAATAACACTGGTCTAATCTTATTATGAGCAGAAACTAAGTAATTAAACAATCAATCAATATATAAAAAGTAATCGGCTCTCTAACCGTACCGATGAGCTGTGATACAGCGAAACAGATCTGTCTGCAGATGACTATTTACGCTCTCACACTCTGATTGAGCACTCTGGAAGAATAGTAGACTTTGAAAAACAGTAGCTACTCTGGCATCTACGCATCGTTCATTCAGCAATGAATTAGAAAACTCTCAGCTATTGGGTGTGTATAATGATAATATACACGCTAAAAAGTCTGCCTCCTTCTACCGACCGCCCATTGCTCAGAGGTAGAATCGCCGACTGACGCCAATTCGGTCGGGTTTCAATCCTGGGTAAAAAGCAAGCGGATGTCTAACCGCACTGATGAGCTGAGATACAGCGAAACGGATCTGTCTGCGGATGACTATATACATATATATATAAGCTGCCGAGCTTGAAAAGGATCTCCGATCCGTGGTGGAGTAGAATAAGAAAAGGCTCGTGAATTTTAACACTTCCAAAACGAAGCTGCTATCTATTAACCATCACTGACAATCGCTCCTACTCCACCATTAGCATGGATCAGACTAGTCTCCCGGAAAGAAAAACACTGCGCCTCCTCGGCTTAACTCTCACAACAGACCTCAAGTGGAATGACTACA
Source organism: Ascarosepion bandense (assembly GCA_037127315.1). Classification (NCBI taxonomy): domain Eukaryota; kingdom Metazoa; phylum Mollusca; class Cephalopoda; order Sepiida; family Sepiidae; genus Ascarosepion; species Ascarosepion bandense. Next base: position 6,778,343 of record JBBBDQ010000640.1, read on the forward strand.
TAGAATTCATACCTAAATCCGCTGCGAAGAAAGTCAGTTCTCTGTGTAGGGCCAGGAGGTTTTTTTTTCCGCCTGAAACAATCCTGCATATATATAAATCTACCATCCGCTCGTGCATTGAATACTGCTGCCATATCTGGTCGGGTGCTCCTGCTATCCACCTAAGAGTCCTTGACAAAATCCAACGGAGAATCTGCAATGTGATAGATTCCAACTTGGCAGCTCGGATACAGTCACTTTCTCACCGGTGCAATGCGACTTCCCTGTGTCTCGTCTACAAATACTTTCATGGCTTCTGCTCCAATGAGCTTAACTCACTGGTGCCCCTTAAATATAAATTTACTCGAGTCACCAGATTAGCAAATAAGTCCTACCCTTTTACTGTGAAATCAATAAATTTTAAACGCAAATTTAACTCCAACAGTTTCTTTTCCCCTCCTGTGAAATTCCCTTCCATTTACTTGCTTTCCCGACAGCTATAATCTTCAAGAATTTAAATGTAAAGTCAATAATCATCTCATATCTCACTAACCTTAGCAAAACAGTGGCAGTAAAATGCTTTGCTTGGGGCGATTATATATATATTGTGTTAAAAAATGTCATAATATTTTTTTTCAAAAATGTATTATGGCAATTTGTTTTCTTCAAAAATGTGTTGTAGTAATATTTTTTTTTTCCTTCCAAAATGTATATTTTTCTATAAAAGTCTATTTTTATACTTTCATAGTGTTTTGACATTAAAATGCCAAATACAGGTAGGGGATAACAGAATCAAACAAGTCCAAGAATTTAAGTACCTAGGAAGTGTTCTAACAGGAGATGGAAAGTGCGACACGGAGATCCGAAGGCGAATTGGCATGGCAAAGGACGCGTTCCAGAAGATGAGCAAAATACTAACACACAGGAAAATCTCAATAGAAACGAAGAAAAGAGTGCTAGACTGCTACGTGATGTTCTTCAGTACGACAGTGAATGCTGGACAATATCATCGAAAATGAGGACAAAACTGGAAGTGGCTGAAATGTGGTTCTACAGAAGGATGCTACGGATATCGTGGACTGAGCATGCAAGCATTTTAATTCTGCATTAAATACTATTGCCATATCTGGTCGGATGCACCTGATATTCGTCTCGAGGTTCTCTACAAATTCCAACGAAGCATCTGCAACATAATTGATCCTGACCTGGCAGTCTACCGCAGAAAGCAATGGCAACCTACTGCGGGATAATCTTCTACCCAGTCAGCTATGTCTCTTTCGAGACATGATCGCCCAAAGTGTGGATCACCTATGGCATTTAACTGACTGATGTTCCTTGTGGGAAGCATGATGGCAGCATATTTTTCTTTTATGCGCCGTGTCACTTCAGGGCGTAGGCAATCTTGGCCCTCCATATATTCTACAAATAATTGAATCTTCCACGTACCTTTCATATTCCATCGTTAAGGACGAAATCCCATTTAGAAAGCTTCTTCCCTTAGAACTGCTACTCCGTGGAATAAACTTTAATGTTGATATTTCCTTGATCACGGCACTTTAACTTCGTTAAGCATAGAGAACCGTTATCTATCCTACATATCCTCATAACATGCTTCTCTTACACCCTCATTGTACGCCCTCACAAAAACTTCATTCAATAACCTAGAGTGTTTTTTTGGTTAACAGCAGTATCTAAAAATTCTAATATCCCTTCCATCTTACAAAAATGCCTTTGTCGTGATTGTCATACATAGTCTGAAATCTTCAAGCTTACAGAGGAAATCGTAGCTTTGAGAAACAAGGCATCAAATCAGAATTTTTAAGGGTTGGGTATGACAGACTTTTGTCTGAATTATTAAGGGTTGGGTATGGCCATCTTTTTGTCAGAATTATTCAGGGTTGAATATGACGTTATGTAATGAATCTGCACGGGACATTAACAATATGCGTCGGGTTTATTGGGTATATTACGGCCAGGTAGTACACAAGCTCACCCACGGTTGTTTTAATACTAACTTTAGGTGAGAGTGTTTGTTCACACAGTAACAATTAATATGTTCGGATTGGTTGACACGGTATATGAAGGCGGCACAACCGGTTTTGAAGATATTTAAAATTGGCGAGATATGTTCAGTGTAAATTCGTTGTCATTCCATTTCTTTCTCTAATGTTCCTTGCCTGCAACTTTCGAAATTTAGCTAAAGTTTCCTTATCTCTTTCTTTCTTTCTTTAGAATATAATTCTCTTTCTTTCTTTCTTTCTTTCTTTCGTTATCTTTTTCATTATAATGTGCTTCTCTCTTTCTTTCTTTTTCGCTTTATTTCTTTTCTGTGTTCTTTTTGTTTTCATTCTTTTTTCCTTCTTCATCAATATTGTTTCATTCGTAATTTTCTTTTTCAATTTGTTCTTTTTTTACAATGTTCTTTCGTTCCTTTGTTCTCTCTTTTTCTTTCTCATTTTTCTTTATTTATTTTTCAATTTTATTTGTCTCACCTTCATTATTTTTTTAATTTCGTTTCTTTTATCTTGTTTTTATAATTTTGTTTCTTTTTCTTTCTTCTACAATGTTCTTTCGTTCTTTCTTTTTTATTTTTCTTTGTTTCTTTTCATTTTGCTCTTTTACTCTTTTTTAAATTTCTTTTCTTTTTTCATTCTTTTTCAATTTTTCTTTTACAATGTTCTTTCGTTTATTCTCTTTTTTTTCATGTTTCAATTTTAGTTTTTCTCGTCATTCTTTTTCATTCCTTGTTTTTCTGTCTGTTACATATTGAGTTTCTCTCTCTCTCTCTCTCTCTCTTTCTCTCTCTCTCTCTCTTTCTTTCTCTCTCTCTCTCCCCCCCTCTCTCTCTCTCTTCCAGTTTTCATTTTTTTTTGTTTCAATCTTTTTCCTTCGTTTTCTTTCCTTTTATAATTTTTTCTGTAAAAATATTATAATTCATCTTCCTTTCATTTATTGTGCATCAGGTTTTTTGTGTGTTGGGTTTGTGTTTCATTACACGTGATATTTCTTAATTTTTTGTTTGAACGAACGTAAAGGCGGGGGTGTCCGCGTAAGTGGTTAGGGTGATAGGGATGAACTCGAACAATTTCTTGAGTCTTCAATGACAAAAAATGTTTTTTCTTATCTTGATAAATCTCTTCCCTTCAAGAATCAACGATTAATCCAGCTATTATTTTAAGGGGAAATAGAAGAAAAAAGGGTCAGGAATAGAAAGAAAGAAAGAAAGAAAGAAAGAAAGAAAGAAAGAAAGAAAGAGAAATTAAAAACTAAAAGAGAATATATAAGTGAATTATCAATAAAATTAAAAATGTGCAAGAAATGAACTAACAAGTCAGAAAGAATCGCGAAATTAAATAAAGAATAGTAAATCTTCAGAGAAGAAAGTAATATTACGATATGAAAGTTTAAAAGAACGAACGAACGAACGAAAGAAAGAACGAACGAAAGAACGGGAGAAAGAAAGAACGAGAGAACGAAAGAAAGAAAGAACGAACGAAAGAACGAGAGAAAGAAAGAAAGAACGAAAAAGTGAACAAGAAAGAAATAAAGAGTGAGAAAGAAAGATGAATAAAATAAAGAGAGACTTAAAAAGAGAAAGAAAAAAGGTATTACAGCTAAAGTTTTGATATGAGAAGAAAGAAAGAAAGAAAGAAAGAAAGAAAGAATAAATGAACAGGAATTAAAAGATTGAAAGGGCAATGAAATCAATAAGATTAAGATGAAAAAAGAAAGAATAAAAAGAAAACAAAAAAGAAAAAAGAAGGTAAAATAAAAATAGAGCAAAGAAAGAAAGAAAAAAGAAAGAAAGAAAGAATGAACAGGAATTAAAAGATTGAATGGGTATGTAAATCAATAAAATTAAAATGAAAAAAAAAAGAAAGAATAAAAAGAAAGCAAAAAAGAAAAAAAGAAGGTAAAATAAAAATAGAGCAAAGAAAGAAAGAAAGAAAGAAAGAAAAAGAAAGAATGAACAAGAATTAAAAGATTGAAAGGATATGTAAATCAATAAGATTAAGATGAAAAAAGAAAAAAAGAAAGAATAAAAAAAAAAAGAGAAAAAGAAGGTAAAATAAAAATATAGCAAAAAGAAAACGAAAGAAAACGAGGAGGAAAAATGAAAGGTGGACAATACAGTGTAATAAACAAATATATGGATCAATTCACCAACAAAATATAAAACATTTCACAAAATCTAAACGACAAAAAAAAAAAACAGTTTCATAGAGAAATGCGAGAAAATTCTAAAGAAATGCAAGCAAGTATTAAAGAAATGCAACCGAAAAAGTCGTCGAGGCGAGAAAGAACTGCCAGTATTGAGATTTTTTTTGTAACGCCACTGATGTGCAGAGGGCTACGTAATAGTGAAAAGATTGGAAAAGAGAAAGCCGGAAACCACATCCTAAACAGGGAACAAGAGATGAGCCTCTTAATCTGTTCAATAGACGTGGGTGGAGTGTAAACCGGGCGATAGTTTAGTCTATCTACTCCAATTGAAAAAAAAAATAATGAGAAAATTGGAAAAGAGAAAGCCGGAAGCCACATCTTAAACAGGAAACAAGGGATGAGCCTCTTAACCTGTTCAAAAGACGTGGGTGGAGTGTGAACCGGGCGATACATAGATCTATCTACTCCAATTGAAAAAAAAAAGAAACCAAAGTGAGAAGATTGGATAAGAGAAAGCCGGAAAACACAACCTAAACAGGGAACAAGGGATGAGCCTCTTAACCTGTTCAACAGACGTGGGTGGAGTGTGAACCGGGCGATAGTTTAGTCTGTCTACTCCAATTGAAAGAAAAAAAAGTGAGAAGATTGTTTTTTCTTAGCAAATTTGTAGATTTTGCAATGAATCTTATTTGTTAAGTTTCTCGAACCAAATTTTGAATAGTTGTTTCTCGCGAAATTTTGAACGTAACTAAATTAATAAAATCTAATGTAAGCAAGAAAAACAAAGTATCGTTAAACTTTTTGCTAATCAAATTGCGTGTGTTGTTTTTTCAAAGATCATGATGAGACAAGAGTGAAGACTCTTGATTCGATTTCAGCTACTCCTAGAATTGTTTTTAAGGCAAATGTTTTGGCACATTTGATAGAGCACTTGAAATATATTTAGCGATTTTAAAAGACATAAATGTATTGATATTTCTCTTCTGTTACGAAATCGAAGTATTTTGCATCAGTGCTTCAGAATAGTCTGATTTTTTTCTTTTTTAATCATATCACCCCAAGCAAGGCGACAACGCCACTGATGCGCAGGGGGCTAAGTAAGAGTAAAAAGATTGGAAAAGAGAAAGCCGGAAACCACATCCTAACCAGGAAACAAGAGATGAGCCGTTTCACCTGTTCAATAGATGTGGGTGGAGTGTGAACCGGGCGATAGTTTAGTCTATCTACTCCAATTGAAAAAAAAAATAAAGAAAAGAGTGAAAAGATTGGAAAAGAGAAAACCAGAAACCGCATCCTAAACAGGAAACAAGGGATGAGTCTCTTCACCCGTTCAATAGATGTGGGTGGTGTGTGAACCGGGCGATAGTTTAGTCTATCGACTCCAATTGAAGAAAAAAATAAAGAAAAGAGTGAAAAGATTGGAAAAGAGAAAACCGGAAACCGCATCCTAAACAGGAAACAAGGGATGAGCCTCTTTACCTGTTCAATAGACGTGGGTGGAGTGTGAACCGGGCGATAATTTAGTCTGATCCCTTCGTGTCGTCGAAGGCATTCTAAAGAGTTGAAAACAATGATGATTTTTACAAACATATTGTTACGTGTTCTTCTATATGCCCTGTCTCCTGAGGACGTTGGCGATCATGTCCCTCCACGTCTCCCTATCACTGGTGGCTCTTAGCACGCCTACTCTTGTTACACTATGCAACACTCGTCACATCATCCACCTAATTAGGCCCTTCAAATATGTTATCCGCTGCTTTCCTCTGTCTCTATTTGGCCTGTTAGTATCAGGTTCTCCAAGCCCTCTTTCCTCCTTGCATGTCCCAAGAACTTCAGCTGTCTATTCCCGATGCGCAGTATTTATTTTCTTTTTCGTTTCCATCCTTTCCAAAACATCATTATTGCTCACATGCTCGATCCATGAGATTCGCAGCATCCTTCTGTAGAACCACATTTCAGCTGCTTGGTTTTTTCCTTCATTCGCTGCCATATTGAAGAACTGACAACACATAGCAATCCAGTACTCTCTTCCTAGTTTCTAGCGAAATTATCCTGTTTCTTAATACTTTACTCAACTTCTGGAACGATCTTTCACCATGTCAATTCGCCTTCGGATCTCTGTGTCGCACTTTCCGTCTTCTGTTAGAACACTTCCCAGGTATTTAAATTTTTGTACCTGCTTGATTCTAGTATCCCCGACCTGTATTTGGCATATTGGGCTGCCCTTTTTGCTGATGACCATGCATTCGGTTTTCTTGCAGTTTATTTGTACTCCTTTCTTGTCACTCTCTTCAGCTACCTTCTGTAGGAGGTCTTGTGGTTCCCTTTCTGTGTCTGCTATCAGCACTGTATTATCTGCGTACCTTATGTTGTTTAAATTGTGGCCTCCGATAACAAATTCAGGCATAACTTCTAGGGTTCTAAAAATATTCTCGCTGTACATGTTGAACAGATCCGGTGAAGACACATCCTTGTCTTCCGCCACTTTCTATCTTTGTATATCTGCTGAATTCGTTACCTGTCCGTATACAAGCGGTTTGCTGCCAGTAAAGATTCATGATTACTCTTAAGTCTTTCAAGGTGCCGAGCATCTTCATCAATTCTTTGTGGCGTATTCTGTCAAACGCCTTCGCATAATCAATAAAGCACAGGTATAAGTCCTTCTTCATTTTTATTGCCCTTTCAGGGAGCATCTTAATCATAAATGATAAGTTGTAAGAAAAGAAAAAAATGATTGAGCAAAACACAGAGTTGATCACAAACAAATATTTAAATAAAATATATTACAAATATACAAGTTTTGCATTCAAATAGAAAACATAGAGTTTACTACTGGCAGAGTGACGGGTAAGTGTTGCGAAAGGGAAGGAAAGAGTCAAGTATCTTGACCTACCTAATCTAGCGAAGTAGTTTAAGTGCTATACTTTTTTTGAAATCCTCAAATGTGTCTATGAAGAATAATTTCCAGTATGGTCAATGAAAGAGTCAAAAAATCTATTTACCATTTTAGTTCCATTAGGTTCTCTTTCAGTTTTTAGTTTTAAGCAACTTTTCTTAGGGATTCTTTCGGGTGGATATACAAATCCATGTGTCAAAGCCGGAGTTGATAATGTCAGCAAATCCTTTTAACAACTAACTACTCTTTTCCCAAAATCTATTTCATAGGGGCGAACACCTAATTTGAATATTTCTAGAATCATTTAGAATTCTCTAAATTTTACTGGAATATACTGGAAATTTCTAGAATCTCCCAAAACGTTCTATTCCTAATTTCTCTATTTACCAATTACTTCATGAATTAAAACATTTTTGTGATAACAAGTAGGACTCAATAGAATCGCTTACTATAACTTTTTAGACATTATTAATATTAATTTTATATAACTGCATCCTCGTAACAATATTTAAAATGAAGATGCTCATAACCGTAGTTAAGTACGAGTTCATATTAAATAAATAATAAGGACTGTTCAGAAAGCACCCATCTCCCTCTCTCTATTTGCTATGTACTTCAGTTCTTTGTTGCACATCTTCAGTTCTTTGTTGCACTTCTTCAGTTCTTTGTTGCACTAAGCACTTGTTATTCCGGCAATAGATAAATATAAATCAAGAAATTATTTATTGCAACAATTTTTGCAGATTAGAATATATATATATATATATATATATATATATTAAACCTTCCTCTACCCACAACATTTATCAGTATAGACAGATATTGATTTTTTTTATCATTTTAGAATGTGGGTCTGATTTATCATATAAATCAAATCGATTACTGACACCTTTAAAAGTAGTTTATATTCTGTTTTATTTTACGAACGTTAAGTTTGAAACTGTACTTGATGATTGTGTTCTATTAAGAACTGGGAAAAAGAATAACATTTTTGGCAGCTATATATATATATATATATATATATATATATATATATATATATATGTACCCAAAAGTGTATATCGGAGAAAGATTATATGAATGTGACAGAGACAACATGCATAACAGCAGTTTAAATGCACTGGTAGTTCAGCGCAATATATCTTATCGCAATTTCAATTGACTAAATGCTAGTCTGATCAGGGAAGAAAAGGATTCAACAAGAAAAAAATGTATTGAAAGTGCGCTGATCTCATAATACGCAACGCTAAACCAAGAATTAGCAGCATGCATACTGCCTGATATCATAGCAAAAGCAATAATGCCAAAAGACGTGATAATAAAGCAAAAATTGATCTATAATTATACTCTGAGTGGGTGATTTAAAAAAAAAGGAACAATATATATATATATCTATATATATATATAGTGATGATCCGCATATACTGTCTATACGTATAGGAAAAACTACTAAAAAGTTGTAAGTTTAAAAATGTAATTTTTTGACAGTATTTGTTTATTTCTATTATTATATTTTATATTTCAGACCGTCCTCGGTCCTTCATCAAAAACAAATGATTTTAAAATTTAAATTAGAAACGTATTTCACGAGAGTGCCCGTGGAGAGAGATTGTTTACATCACGTGACGCAGAAAGCGACAGATTATTTTTAAATATTTGTAAACGTAAACCTATCTTTAATAATACTTATAAATTTTGTTTTAGAGAAAATTTGTTTAATTGTATCTAAAAAATGTTTAACTATTGAAATATTTATAAAGATTCAAAACACCTAAGTCCCTATTTAACCCTAGCTTGTATGTATTCAATTTTAAAATCCAATATTGTTCTTTCTTTCTGCGTGTGTGTGTGTGTGTGTGTG
>JBBBDQ010000641.1:0-97500 GCA_037127315.1 Ascarosepion bandense
AATAATAATAATAATAATAATAATAATAATAATAATAATAATAATAATAATAAGAAGAAGAAGAAGAAGAAGAAGAAGAACGTGCTAATGAACACGATTTTCATAAAGCTAATACTCATCGATGGTTACGAGCATCTGGATTAAAGTCTGAAAATGAAGGCTTTATTCTTTTCACTAGGAACTTTCAGACAAATATTATACATAATAATGGGGAGCATAAATACAGGTTCTATGAGAAATCCCAAGAAACAATAGAATATCTAATCTCAGAATGTTCTGTACTTGCACCAAATTAATATAAAAATCGTCACGATAGAGTGGGGCAATAATTACCGTGGACAATGTGCAAATACTTACGGAAATACGTAAACAATTACTGGTATAAACAATACCCAACACCGGTTACAGAAATAGACAATATCACCATTTTATGGGATTAAACAATTTACACATACAAGAAAATTGAAGCGAATATTCCAGACATTATCGTCAAAAACCGAAAAAAAAAGCTTGCTAATTAATTTATATGACTTCTTCAGCGGATTGTAACATAGCAACCAAGGAATTCGAAAAACTATCAAAGTATAAAGACCTGGAAATTAAAGTAGAAAATCATGTGTAAATTGAAAACAAGAATAGTTCCAGTGATAGTGGGTGCGCTTGGAATGATCAAAAAAGGAACAAAACAACACACTGAAAGAATCCTTGGAAACCCCAGCTTAAGAAATATACAAAAAATAATCTTGATAAGTATAGCCCACATACTAAGGAGAACTTTGTCCATGTAGCGCTAGTGATGCTATGGGAGTTAGAAAAACAAATGAAATGCAACCATAACAACCCACCACTCCATGCCTTAGATCTTCTCGCAGACTTAGTAGGTAGAGAGATCATAGCAGAAATCGAATTATGATATAAATGACATGTTTAATGGCCTAGCAAAATCTGTAGTACATTAAATTTCTGAAGATGTTTTTTAGTATATATATATATATATATATATATATATATATATATATACTAAAAAACATTGTAGTTTCAATGTCGAAACAAATGTACTATTTGTAGTGGCTATATAAAAAAATTCTGTACATGTTCTAAAATATAATTTATAATAGATATATATATATATCGCCCCAAGCAAGGCAATTTAATGGGGTTACATATGAGGAAAGTTACGAGAAAAAGTGATAGGTTATAAGGAGTGTCAGGAAGTGGGTAAGAGAAGGATGAGAATACTGATGAGAGTGGAGTGGACAGAGAAAGGTGCATGAGAGAGAGGATGCAGGTTAGTGAGATAGGAGATGACTATTGACTTTACATTTAAATTCTTGGAGATTGTAACTGTTGAGGAAGCAAGTAAATGGAAGGGAATTCCAGAGGCAGGAAGTGCGAGAAAAGAAGCTACTGGAGTAGAATTTGCGCTTACAATTTATTGGTTTCACAGTAAAAGGGTGGGACCTATTTGCTAATCATGTGGCTCGAGTAAATTTATACATAAGGGGCACTAGAGAGCTAAGTTCATCGGAATAGAAGCCGTGAAAGTATTTGTAGAAGAGACACAAGGAAACCGAATTACGCCGGTGAGAAAGTGACTGTATCTGAGCTACCGCATCGAAATCGATCACATTACAGATTCTCCGTTGGGTTTTTTTCAAGAACCCCGAGGTGGAGAAATAATTTGAATTATTTACATTATCCGGAGTTTTGTTCTCATGTATATTTCTATATTCACGACGTTTCAGCCGTTGTGTTCCAGCCTTCTTCAGGTGATTGGAATGTTGAACCGAACCACATATTACTGGAGTATATTGTTCTCGTCCCATGAGCTGTACTACTCACAATTCTTTCGGTCAAGTCAGTGTGGGTAAAGACGTTGGTTACATCCAGTGACTTGACCCAAAGAGTTGTGAGTTCAATACCTGTCTACATCAGTGTGGAACAAACAAGGGAGATGGCTAAAATATCCGGAAGTTACAATTTTGTTCAAAATATTTAGATCTGCATTGACCCACAGAGCTGTTGATATGCAGCTTAACAAAATCAATCTTTGTCTATATTTTTGAGATGTGGTAGTATTTCCGGACTATTGTCTTTATCTTTGTTGTCATTTGTACGACGTTTCGGCCGTTGTACGATCCGATCTTCTTCAGGTGCTAGGAATTTCGAACCGAACCCTTTATTACAAAGATGAGGACAATAGTCAGTATCATGTAAATACTGTAATAAAATAAACCAACCAAAATCTTTTGTCTCATGAAACATCTTATTTATTATTAATGATATAAGTTCTTATTTATCAGATTTTAATCCTTCACATCCTTATATAAATTTAATTATATTTTCATTATATTGGGTTTTATTCAAATTTAAAATAGCTTTGATTTTAAAATAGAAAATCTATTATTCGTCCATGCATTGAATTTTACTGCTACATGGGGTCTGAAGATATAAGGAGATGGATAATGTTTATTGATTCGGCCTTGTGTCATACATAACCGAACTCCCTACAGCTTACAAGTTTTATTCAAAATTATCATTGGATTTTCAGTAGAAGGTTGGTTGTAGATTGGGTACCGGCTGGTTGTTTGGAATGTTTATTTGTGTTGAATAGTGGAAGAATAAAAATAAGCATTTGCATGTTAAAATAGAAATTTATTAAAAGTAAAGGAATAAAAAGAATTCGTAGAAATTAATGTTCAATGAGAAAGTTGAGGGTATCAAGCGTTATAGAATGTTCGTTGTAGTAAATTGTTGGAAAGAGTTTATGCGTATGTATGTATGTATGTATGTATGTATGTACGTATGTATGCGCGTTTGTTTGGTAGGAATGTCTTTGGATGGAGAAAAAGAAGTAAAAAGAAATCAGCACACGAGAAAGAAGGAGGAGCACGATGTGTGACGCGAACTTATGTCCAGATCGATTTGAAGTTTTTGCCTTGTTACATTTTAGCTTGTTGTCTCTCCTGCTTCCATCTGAGTGTCTGAGTGATGCAGATCGAAGCATTTATAATCCTTTAGATTTTTCGCACTAGATCGCGAAGTCTTGCAAATCGCTTCCATTCGTCAGAAAATCAATTTAACATCTACTTTTCGAAATCCGGTTTCGATTTTTTTTCTTAAAGAACATAAGTTAATCCTTTTTCTTTTTAGGGAAAAACAGGATTTCACACGTCATTGTGAATTTTTGTAAAAATGAAGAAGAAGGTTGATTTTCATTCTTAATTTCCTATCCCACAGGTCCATTGCTCCTGTTATATATTTAGAGGTCCTTGATAAAATCCAACAAAGCATCAGTAATATTATTGGTCTTGATCTAGTGTCTCGGTTTCGGTCACTTTCCCACCGTTGTAATGTAGCTTCCCTGTGCCTTTTCTATAAATATTTTCACAGTAATTTTTCGAATTAACTCTTCATTATGGTACCTAGATATAATGAATCTTAGCGCAATAATAGATTGTCAATAAGGTTTCATCAGTTTATAGTTGAATTGGCTAGATGTAAACGTAAGTTCTATGCTAACAGTTTCTTCTATTGCATTTCTCGCTTCAGGAGCCCTATTCCGACTCAATGATTTCCGACAAACTTCTATCTTCAAAAATTTAAGTGCAATATTAATAATTATCTAGTTTTGATTTCGCTTCTGTTATCTCGTTCTTTAATAATGTTTCTTTTTTATTATTATTTCATATTCAGTAACAACTTGTATCTTAGTGGCTTTATTGCTTCTCATGGAGTGAAATGATTTAAAACATGTTAAAATTTGTATATAGCTTATTATTTTCAGTGTATTTTTATTAAAAAAAATATTATTACTTTGTTGATTAGAAAAAATTATTTTGAAAATAATTTTTTAAAATTTTTCCGTGCATTCACTTACGCACAAATACCCCTGGGAAAGGTATTAATCCGTCTCTTCTCTCCAGTTATGGGTTAAATAATGAGACAGTCTATAGCCTTGGTCGGTAATCAGTCCACCGCAGGAAGTAATGGTAACCAACTGTGGGATAATCTTCTGCTTAGTCAGTCATGTCTCTTTCGAGACATGATCGCCCAAAGCGTGTATCACGTATGGCACTTAATTTACTGACTGATTCTTTTCCATTTACTTTCTACGAACATGCTTTCCTTTTTTCTACTCCACTGAAAATATTTTTTTCATCTTTTCTTCCACAGAAATGATTTCATTCGTATCTTGTCTCACATGAATTTTCTTTTCTTTTTCTTCTTTAGGATATTCTTTCTTCTTCTACGGAAATTCTTTTGCCCTTTTCGTTGCTTCGTCCACGGAAATTATCACTTCTCTTTTTTCATCTACACACATTCAATACTTCATTTCGTCTCTTTTTCTTCTTTTTTCCTTTTATATTTTGGTCCCCTTTCTCCTCCTTTCCCATTTTCTTCTTTTCGCTTTCCAGGGAAATACGGGTTCATTTCTCTTTACCGCTGAAGCTATCATCTTTTAATTTTCTCGTGTAATAATCATGTATGTTTTTTTTTATTTGCTAAGGGAGTGACTTCTTCTTTAGTGATGGTGTAAATATCTTTATGTTCTTCAATACTGGAAAAATAACGGCTGTTGTTTTATTCTTTGCAAATGGAATAATTATCTTTATTTTCTTTGTTTTTAAAAAAATGATTTCTTTTGTTAAAAACTATATTTATTGTCTTAAAAAAAAACTAAAGAAAAAATAATAAAAGTGAGAAAGAATGAAAAAATATATATTTTTAAAATAACCTGAATCAAGAAAGACAGAATAAAGGAAAGAAAATATTTTATTTAAATGAAAGCTGAAGAAAGAAAGAAAGAAAGAAAGAAAGAGAGAGAAAGAGAGAGAGAGAGAGAAAACAGGAAGGAAGAAAACAGAAAGAACTGTCTTACTTAAAATAAAATGAAAGAGTCTTATTTTAAGAAAGAAAGAAAGAAAGAAAGAAAGAAAACAGGAAGGAAGAAAACACAAAGAATTATCTTATTTCAAATAAAATGAAAAAGAAAAGAAAGAAAACAGGAAGTAAGAAACAAAGAAAACGAAAGAAAGAAAAAGAAAATGTTTTATTTAGAAGAAAACTAAAAAAAAGAAAGAAAGAAGATAAGAAAGAAAGAAAGAAAGAAAGAAAGGAATAGAAAATGTATTAATTAAAATAAATCTTAAAAAGAAAGAGTCTTATTTTAAGAAAGAAAGAAAGAAAGAAAAAAGAAAATCTGATGATAGAAATATAAAAAAGGCAGAAAATGAAAGAAAGAAATTTTATTATGTAAAAACAATAAAGAAAAAGAAAGAAAATATCTTATTCAAAAGAAAACTGGAAAAGAAAGAAAGGAATACAAAATGCATTGATTGAAAGAAATGTTTAAAATAATCCTATTTTAAGAAAGAAAGAAAAAAAGAAGATATCTTATTTTTTAATCTGAAGATAGAAATATAAAAAAGAAGGAAAAAGAGAAAAAGAAAATGTCTTATTTTAAGAAAAACTAAAAATAACGAAAGAAAATATCTTATATTTTTATCTGAAGATAGAAATATAAAAAAAGAACAAAAGATAGAAAGAAAATGCCTTGTGTAAAAGAAAACAAAAAGAAAAAGAAAGAAAATGTCATATTCGAAAGGAAACTGAAAAAGAAAGAAAGAAAGAAAAAATGCATTGACTAAAAGAAATCTTTAAAAAAAAGAAAGTATCTTATTTTAAGAAAGAAAGAAAGAAAGAAGGAAAAAAGAAAGTGTCTTATTTTACAAAAACTAAAGAAAAAGAAAAGAAAATGTCTTATTGAAAAGGAAAAGGAAAAAAAGAAAGAAGTAAGGTAAGAAAGAAAAAAATAGAAAATGCATTAATTAAAAGAAATCTTAAAAGAAAAAGTGTCTTATTTAAAGGAAAATTGAAAAAAGAGAGAGGGAATGAAAGAAAGAAGGAAAGGAAGAAAATGTCATATTTTTAAATCTGAAGATAAAAAAATAAAGAAATCTGTTTTAAAAAAGTGTCTTATTTAAAAGAAAATTGAAGAAAGAGAGAAGGAATGAAATAAAAAGATAGAAAGAAAATATCTCGTGTAAAAGAAAACTGAAGAAAAAGAAAATGTCTTTAAAAAAACAGAAGAAAGTACGAGAAGAAGAAAGAAATAACATACGGCAAATAAAATATCTTATTTCTCTATTTACAAAAGGTTAATCTGCCGAACGAAAGAAAGATTAAAACTAAACATGTAAAATGATGAAAAATAACAAAAAGAATAGACCTAAAATATATATATATATATATATATATATATATATATATATATATATATATATAATGTAAAGACAGAGGTGCAAATGCTGTTAAGATGCGGAAAATGTCGAGTGTCCGGTAAGGGTGTTCTGACAAAAACACACATTGCGATAAGGACGTGGACATTGAAGAGTTACCACCCTTACTCAACCTACGATATCACGTGGTTAAGGACTTGGTGACTGATGAAAATGGTGAAATACATATTCAATAAAAAGAGGTAACCATTCGCTATCGGTTAAAGGCGAGCCAGTGCCCACTGTGAGGAAACAGTTGTGAAGTCTTTACTGAAGTTACGATAGCTAGCTCAGATGGACCGACCGGCCGGACCTGATAGCAAAATATGAACAGCTAATCACCACTTTCTCTTGTTCTCTAATTCTTTCTCTTTTTTCTTCTTTTTCTTCTTCTTGGTTATTTTTCTTTTTCCACGTTATTTCTTTCTTCTTCTGTTCTTTCTCTCTTTTTTTTTTTACCTTTTTTTTTATTTTTCAGTCAATCTAATTTTTCCATTCTTTCTCCTTTTTCTTTCTTTCTTCTTCAGTCATTATTTTTTCCTCTTTTTTTTCAATTTTCTTTTTCCTTCTGTTTCCTTTTCAGCTATTCTAGCTTCTTTCGTTGTTGCTCCTTTTTGCTTTTTCATATTTTTCCATACCTTTTTCCCTTTTTAAATATTATTATTATTCCTTCTTTTCCCTTTCTTTTTCAGTTATTCTTTCTTTTTCTTTCTTTTTTTTTTCATTATTCATCTTTCTTCCTTTCTTCTTTGGCCAATCTTTCTATTTCTACTTCATAGTACGTCTTCTTTTTTTTTCCGTTATTTTTCTTATTCATCCATTCGTACACTTTTCCTTTTTTTTTTCTTCTTGGAATTTTCATCTTTTGTCTCCGGATCTTCCTCTTCTTCTTTGATGTCCACACTTCTGCGTTTAGGATTGATTTATTCTTTCTCATCAGGCTAGGTTTACTTTATCATCGACATTCGTTTCGAGGGGGGGGTGAAATGATGTTAGACCTTCGCTTTTGGCTGGTGGCGCTTGGTACAAACCACGTCAGCCTGACACCAGAGCGTTATTAAATGTAACTCAGAATATGGCGAAAGAGATGAGATGAAATTATGTTTTAAAATAGTCCTTGTTTTTGTTATTAACTTTCCTTAGTACGGCACAAGGCCAAATAACGAAAAGAATTTTGCTACGCTCATCTATCAAATGATGAGTTAAAAAATCTTTAAATATCAGTATCCAAACCCATTCCTTTAATATATACTCAAGCTTTGCTTTTGACACTGTTGGGAAATACACAACTATCTCAGCCACAAAGCAGGACATAAAATAGTTTATTCACACTTTTTGTGCCGTGTCTATCAGGACGTAGGCGATTATGTCCCTCCACATCTCTTATTCCTTTTTCGCTCTTAATATCCCTTCTGTTATCCCAATCAATCCCTCTTCCACCATCCATCTGCTCAAGTCCATCAGGTATGTCAAGCGTTGCTTTCCCTTATCACGCTTCTCCTCTATCCGTCCCGTGAGCATCAATTTCTCTAAGCCCTCCTTCCTCATCACATCTCCTAAAAACTTCCGCTGTCTATTCCAGATGTTAAGTATCAGTATCTTTCTTGTGTCCACCCTCTCCTCTCCAAAATCTCGGCGTTGCTCGCGTGTCCCGTCCATGGTATCCTCAGCATCCTTCTGTTGAACCACATTTCAGTTGATTCGAGTCTTTCCTTCATCTTTGATAAGTTTTACTCGTGCAACCAGACTGGCAACAAGGTCCCACCCATTTACAGTTAGATCAACAAAATGCAGGCGATAATTCTAATCCACAGCTTCTTTTCTCGCGCTTCTCGCCTTTGGAACTCTCTTCCATATACTTCCTTTCTCGACGGTTACAACCTCCAGGAATTTAAATCCAATGTCAATACCCATCTCTTATCCACTTGACTCCAGCCCTTTCTACATCACCCTGTATATCTTGTTTTTTTGTTTTTTTCTTTCTCTCTACCTTCGCAGCTGTCTTCACTCCTGTGTTCACATCCTTCTCTATTCCTTTCTCTGACATCCCCTGCAGCTGGTTCGTCTTTCTCTTCACTCTTCTCCTGCTTAAACTTTTAATCTCTTATGTAACTTCCCCCCCACTGCGCATTAGTGGCAGTAGCGCCTTGCTTGGGGTGAAACGATTAATAAAACGATTGTCCCGCATTTGCTTCCATAGTGAAGGACAGATATTACATAACAATCCCGTACTCTCTTCTTAGTTTCTAGCTAAATTTTCCTGTCTCTTAATACTCTACTTAGCTTCTAGAATGCAGTCTTGGTATTTCCGTATTCGGATCTCCGTATCGCATTTTCCGTTCTCTGTTAGAACACTTCCCAGATATTTAAATTTCTGCACCTATTTGATTTTACTGTCACCAAATTGTAGTTGGCATTTTGGGCATTAGGAGAGTGGTTTTTTATGATCGTGTATAGTGAGAATAGTTTGTAAAATCTCACTCAACATCAGGCGGGCTCAATAAACTATTCGTTCCCAAAGATTTTCTGGCTGTCGCCTTTTGTTTTCGTTGTGTTGGGACATTTAAGTGGCAAACGTGATACACGCATGGGCGATCATGTCTCGAAAGAGACATGACTGACTAAGTAAAAGATTTTACCAGCAGTAGATTGCTATTATTTTCTGTAGTAGACGAGTTGCCAATCAAGGCTTTAGAATCTAATCGGTCCTGTTATTTAACCCATAGCTGGAGAGAAGAGAGGGATTAATGTAAATGAATTCAACTGGAATTAGATTTTTCGATGCGAGTCGATATCCAATGCACATCCGCAGCTATTAGACTCAAATCAAACCAAAAAAAGAAATATTTCTGCTATATTTAAGCTTCAGTTGCCCAATCATTACTTTTTAGCTTTGACGGCGTTTCAAAAGCATCTTCGCGGCATGATTTTCCACTCTACAACCCTTTCCACACCCAAGGTAGTTTTTATTGCAAATGTCAGACGAGCTAGATTTCTAAAAACGACCAGTTCAGAACTTCACAACAACATCCGCCGCGCCACGCGACTTACAGCATTATACCAGTTCTCGTCCGATCAGC
The DNA here is from genome assembly GCA_037127315.1 of Ascarosepion bandense. Taxonomy (NCBI): domain Eukaryota; kingdom Metazoa; phylum Mollusca; class Cephalopoda; order Sepiida; family Sepiidae; genus Ascarosepion; species Ascarosepion bandense. The sequence continues at coordinate 9,362 of JBBBDQ010000641.1, forward strand.
AAAGTTAAGCAACTTTCGGTCTGGTAACCCCAACGTTTAAAAAAATTATGTATTTCATACTATTTTTTAGTATTTATTGCCAAGTAAATAATTGTAAATGAAAATAGAATGGTTCTTTTGTTAATACTACACAATAAGATGTGCATCAAATGAATTTATAAATATTTAATAATTAGCTATATTGCAGTTTCATCAATGAAAGAATTAAGAAAATTTAGGGTGATTCGAATGAGTTCATCTTTGATTCATTGCCTTGTAAAATTTTGCAAAGTAATAATAACAAAAGAACCATTCTATTTTCATTTAGAATTATCCACTTGGCAATGAATACTAAATATAGTATGAAATACATCATTTCTTTTTTTAAAAAATCTAGGGTGGCCTAATAATAATGGCCGGTAGTGTATATATATATATATATATATATATACATACACACACACTACCGGCCATATATATATATATATATATATATATATATATATATATATATATCAAATCTAACAGGACGCGATGAATAAATTGTCGCTATTTGCTTTGTAAAATTTTGCAAAGTAATAATAACAAAAGAACCATTCTATTTTCATTTAGAATTTTCCACTTGGCAATAAATAGAAAAAAATAGTATGAAATACATTTCTTTTAAGAAACTGGGATGGCCTAAAAATTATAGGCGGTAGTGTAGATGGATGACCGGTAGGGAATACCAGTTGTTGTAATCTAGAATGTGTGGGCGGTATAATAGACAACGGCTCAGAATTGTAGATCGAACAGCGGAGTTTCAGTTCCAGTCGGGTTTGTTACATTAACTTACACGCAAGTAGCCTTGGAAAATCTGCTTCTTCTCTCCAACCATCTATGAATTAATTAGTAAGACTTGTATTAATTAATCATTATTACCTCAAAAAAAATGTCTTACAATCAAAAAAACATTCCTGGCTTTAAATAACCTACAAAAGGTTGATATACAGTAAAATACAAATCAATCAACAAAAAAAGTCTAGTACACAGCATCGACTCATCCTCTTTCACCTGGTATTTCACTCATAATTTTACTCAGGCATTTTCCTCCTCAAAAATATTAATTTGGGGAAATACTCCAAAAAGATGCTACTCTATCATTACGATCTTAACTTCTTCAAATCTATGGTAAACTTTTATCTATCCTACATATCCTAATAACTTTTACTTCTTACTCTATTCTTTTATACGAACCCTCATCCGTAATTCTCTACCATGACAGGCTCTTGAGCCTTGTATTGGGTAAACAAAAATATTTTAAGCGTGGTATACTACACATTCACAACAGCTAAATTGACATTGTAAACGAACATAAGTATTTTGTTTTTTTCTAAATCGCATGTAGATAAAATTTCGCCGAATATCCTCTTTGTTAAGCCCAGACATAGCGTGACTGACATCTGTATATGCCTATATTTTACTTCCTCCCTAAATTTGGGGTCTATTTCTCTCTGAGCCGCTTTTCATTGGCTTTTTCCTCTCATTTTTCTTTCTCTCTTGTTTTCCTCTTAGAATTTTATTTCCTCTGTGTTATTCTCTTTCCTCTTTCTTTCCCCCTTTTTTAATTTCTGTTTTCTCATCTTTGCTATCCTCTTTACCTCGTACGAAAGATTTTCCAATAATAAAAGGTAGTGATTTTTTATAAATTTTCTTTTAAAAAATAATGTTTATTATCATCATTATTAACTACCTGATGATATATTGCTCTTTCAATGCCGAAACAAAATGTACAATCTTTTAGTAGATTGTAGTTTGTATATGTTCTAAATATAATTTATAATTAATATTCATTGCTATATTTTCATATTGAGCACTGTTTTTAATTAATGCTTTGAACGTTGCAAATCTTTTCTTCTTTCCTTATTCATTTGGCAATAAAACTGTACCCTCACAAAGTGAGTGGTGAGGATGGAATCCCAATCATAGTTTTGAAGAATTGTGCCCCTGAACTCTCCTCTATTCTTTCTAAGCTCTACAACCTCTGCCTATCTTCCTCCTGCATTCCAGCCTGCTGGAAGTCTTCTTCTGTGGTTCCAATATTCAAGAACACTGGTGAACCATCGGACCCCGCAAATTACAGCCCCATCAGCCTTCTTCCGATCTTCGGCAGTGTTCGAAGCCATTATCAACGCCGAGGTCGTTCAGCATCTCACAGCCCACGAGCTCCTCTCGGACAAACAGTATGGCTTCCGCTTCACCAGGTCCACTGCTGATATGCTAACGACCATCAACGAGTATATATACCAGGCTCTCGACAAGAATGGTGAAGCCCGAACCGTCGCCTTGGATATCTCTAAAGCATTCTACAGAGTATGGCATGCCGGCCTTCTACGGAAACTGCGAAGCTATGGCATAACTGACCTTTTGTTGGACTTAATCCGGTCATTCCACTCTAACCACACACTGAAGGTGGTATTAAACGGACATGCCTACAAGAACTACCCTACAAACGCGGGTGTCCCCCAAGGCTCTATCCTAGTTCCTACGCTCTTTCTAATCTACATCAATGATCTCCCCGATGCCATAAGATCACAAGTAGACATATACGCCGATGATACCACAGTTTACTCTCGCCTCGATCAAAAATCTAGTGTTGGTGATAAGGCGAACCTCGCTGCCGAGCTTGAGAAGGACCTCCAATCCGTGGTGGATTGGGGTAAGAAATGGCTCGTAAAATTCAATTCTTCCAAAACGAAGCTGCTGTCAATTAACCACCACAGACAACCGCACCTCCCTCCCATTAGTATGGGACAGGCTTGCCTCCCAGAGAGTAAATCACTGCTCTCTGTGCAGGACCGGAAATTCTTTCCGTCTGAATCTATCCTGTAATTATATAAATCCACCATCCGCCCGTGTATTGAGTACTGCTGCTACATCTGGTCGAGTGCCCCTTCTATCCTCCTCGGGGTTCTTGACAAACTACAGCGAAGAATCTGTAATGTGATTGATACCGACTTGGCTGACCGCCTGCAGTCAGTCTCTCACCGGCGTGACGTGGCTTCCCTGTGCCTCTTATATAAATACTTTCATGGCGTCTGCTCTGACGAACTTAAATCACTGGTGCCCCCTAGATGTGAATTTACACGAGATACTAGATTGGCAATTAGGTCCCACCCTTTTACAGTGAATCCGATGAAATGTAACCGCAATTTCTACTCCAACAGCTTCTTTCCTCGCACTTCCCGCCTGTGGAATTCCATACCGCATGCTTGCTTCCCCGACGGCTACAACCTTCAGGAGTTTAAATGTAATGTCAATAGACACCTCCTAACACACTAACTCACACCCACTCTCTCCAACTCTATCCCTATGTACATCCTAAGTCGTCTATCACCCTCCTTCTGACATTTCCTATACCCAATCCCTCTATGTATCCCCCTGCGCTATAGTGGCAGTCGAATGCGTTGCTTGGGGTGACACGATTAAATATATATATATATATATATATATATATATATATATATATATATACTACCGGCCAGAATTATTAGGCACACCCAGCTTTTAAAAAATGATGTATTTCATATTATTTTCAGTATTTATTGCCAAGTGGCTAATTCTAAATAAAATAGAATGGTTCTTTTGTTATTATTACTTTTCAAAATTTTACAAGGCAAATAGCGACAATTTACCCATCGCATCCTGTAGATTTGATGTATCTATCTATCTATCTATCTATCTATCTATCTATCTATCTATCTATCTATCTATCTATCTCAGTCTGTTCATATCTATCTATCTATCTATCTAACTATCTATACTCCTGGCCATAATCATTAGGACACCCAGTTGTTTTAAAAGAAATGATGTATTTCATACTATTTTTAGTATTTATTGCCAAGTGGGTAACTCTAAATGAAAATAGAATGGTTCTTTTGTTATTATTACTTAGGAAAATTTTACAAGGCAGCCAGGAAGCCTTTGCTTTGGCCTGCCAATAAGAAGAAGAGACTAACATGGGGAGAAGAGCACAAAACCTGGACACCAGAACAGTTCATTTGATGCATATGTTATTGTGCAGGATTAAAAAGAACCATTTTATTTTCATTTAGAATTATCCACTTGGCAATAAATAGTAAAAATATTATGAAATAAAAAGCTCGGGTGTCCTAATATATATATATATATATATATATATATATATATATATATATATCACCAATACATCTATATATTAATACTGTAGTATCTACGTGTGTCACGCTATAGAAAGAGATAAGCACGCACACACAGTCACAAAAAATTAAACATAGGAACGCCGAATAACTTACACACAAACAGACATGATAAATGAAAGAAATCGTTGAGCAAGAAATGTAAAATATATCTCATCTACTATAAACAGTGCGTTGTGGTACAACGGAACGAGAAATCGGGGAGCCGAGTTCGAATTTCAGTTGAATCCATTGTATTCACTTACGCGCAAATACCCTTGGGAAAGGTATTAATCCGTTTCTTCCTTCCAGTTATGGGTTAAATAGTACGACAGACTCGGTTCTATAGCCTTGGTCGGTAACCAGTCTACCGCAGAAAGCAATGGCAACCTACTGCGGGATAATCTTCTGTCCAGTCAGTCATGTCTCTTTCGAGACATGATCGCCCAAGCGTGTATCACGTGTGGCACTTAACTGACTATAAACAGAGAGAGAGAGAGAGAATATTATTGAATTTGTAGAGTTTTTATGCTTTAAATAATAATTTCAAGTCTTTCTTTGCTGTCTTTATCTTGATTCTTCTTCAGCCCAGAAAAATAATATTTACAATTATTTTATCCGATCGGTCCTTCAATTCTCGCCGTGAACAACATAGCAAGTCGTAGTCTTTATATTACAATACAGTAATTGTAATACCTATCTAGGCATCTACGTGTGTCATTCTTTTGCTGTAATGAATTAGATTAAATGTGTTTTGTAAATTTCCGGAGAAAATTATTATAATGGAAGAAAGAATAAGACAACAAAGAGAGGCAGCAAGAGAACGGCAGAGAAGAAGAGGAGAACGATTACGAGCAGAAGAAAAACGAGGAAACCGTAAACATTATAGAGAACGAATGCAAGCAAGGACGAATGACATGAACGAAGAAGAGAAAGAACATTATATTTATGATTATTATTGCAATATTTTGTTAAAATTGTTAAGTTCAGATAATTAATGTTGCAACAGGTGAATTTTTACGAATATTCTATTGTCATAGAAGTTGTCATGCGCTTATTCAATTACTAGCATCATAGCCCGGCGTTGCCCGTGCAACTCGGAACATTTAATAGTAGCACTTTTCATTTTACATAGTTTGTTTTTGTTTGAAAAAAACACTTTTTAAAAAATATTTCTTTTGTTTCAAAATTACGGGTTAATAAATAAAATTGCAGGGAAAAAAATTCACATTTTTTTGTTGACGAAATGAATTTTTAAAACGTCGGAACAAAAATTAAATATAAAGGCTATTTTTTTTTTAATAAAAAATATTTTAGTCGCGTTTGACACGTGTGATTTGATTTCTGTGACGTAAAACGTCGGAATAAAAATCAAATATAAAGGCTCATATTTTTACAAAACATATTTTAGTCGCATTTGACACGTGTGATTTGATTTCTGTGACGTAATTCAGCAACCATCTTAGATCTTAGATGTTTTACGGAGGAAATGTAAACAATCGTGTCTATTCACCAAGTGAAAATTGCTGAACTTAAACTCAAAAACTGTGTTGACCCAGCTTCCCTGTAGATATGTGTCCCTAGAAAGTTTGAATGGCATAGCTTAAAAAATGTAGACGTGCATAGGGAACAGTCACACACGGACCCAATGATTGCCTTTTATATCTATAGATTAATTTCTCTTTTCCAATCTTTTCACACTTTTCTTTATTTTTTTTTCAATTGGAGTAGATAGACTAAACTATCCCCCGGTTCACACTCCACCCACGTCTATTGAACAGGTGAAGAGGCTCATCCCTTGTTTCCTGTTTAGGATGCGGTTTCCGGTTTTCTCTTTTCCAATAATTTCACACTTTTCTTTATTTTTTTTTTCAATTGGAGTAGATAGACTAAACTATCGCCCGGTTCACACTCCACCCACGTCTATTGAACAGGTGAAGAGGCTCATCCCTTGTTCCCTGTTTAGGATGTGGTTTCCGGCTTTCTCTTTCCAATCTTTTTACTCTTACGTAGCCCCCTGCGCATCAGTGGCGTTATCGCCTTAAAAAAAAACAAAAAAAAACTGAAGAATTACGATTCATCATAATAAGAAAACCGTAAATTTTTCACAGGTGAAAACTGGTATAAATAATTTTAGAATAGATATATGTATATTTTTTTTTATTAATCCGATAGATATTTTATCACTTTGAACGTTATTTTTAGTGGATACTCGTATATGTGTTTGCGTGTGGAGTTTCAAATATGGTGATTTTCGAGTTATAGCATAAATGTGGTGCATGTCCGAAAGAGTAGCGCACACATTGAGGATCGATCTCACTAATTAATCGCAACTGATCCTGAAAAACAAGCTTGTTAAACGTCTTTTCAAATATGCAGATATTCATGTATATCAGGTAAATACTGCATCTCTGCAATAGAACAATTCTAAGTGAACGAATTTGAAAGAAATAACACTAGGCTCGAACTTCACTGGATGCTCCACAAAAATGGCCTTGTACCGGAACATGTTAATTATATACGCCTGTTAGAACCTCGGTAATGAGTTTATACCACACAAATGTCATTGATTGTTTCGAACCTACATTAAAGTTCGTATTTTAAAAATGATTTTCAAAGCAGGTTATCCTAATTTTCCAAAATTTTTTATCTACTCCTATTATCATTTACCTTGTACCAGACTTGTTGGGGATCACCCTTTTTACAGATAAGAATAGACTCGCCTGATGTGTACATATAACCCCACCTATACAGAGAACGGTAGTAGTAGTAGTAGTAGTTGTAAAAAGCTACCTTTTTCACTGTCAGCTCTCTACTTTCGGGCAGAGGGCGCTCTCTGCTTCCGAGCAGAGAGCAATAACCCAGTCGTGGTTCCGCCGAAGGGTAGAATCACGACTGGGCAAAAATAGACAGACATTTTTTGGCCGGGCCATATAGCCCGGAAATCCCAGTTATAACTGACCATGTGTCACATGTTGCCCTTACTGGGGGGGGACAGCTAAATATAGTAGTAGTAGTTGCAAAGCTGCTACTTTGTCACTGTCAGTGCTCTGCCTTCGGGCGGAGAGCGCTCTTTGCTTTCAAGCAGAGAGCACTAACCCAGTGTTGGTTCCGCCGAATGGTAGAATCATGACTGGGGAACAATAGACAGGTATATTCTGGCCGGGCCATATAACCCGGAAGAGCCACTTATAACTGACCCTGTGTCACATGTTGCCCTTAGTGGGAGGGCCAACTAAATATTGTAGTCGTAGTAGTTGCAACTGCCTTTGTTACTGTCAGCACTCTGCCTTCGGGCGGAGAGCACTAACCCAGTCATGGCTCCGTCGAAGAGTAGAGTCACGACTGTTTAACGATAGACAGGTATATTCTGGCTGGGCCATATAACCCGGAAGATCCATATAAAAATGACCTTGTGTCACATGTTGCCTTAAGTGGGAATGCCAACTAAATACTGTAGTTGTAGTTGTTACAACTGCTGTTGTCACTGTCAGCTCACTGCCTTTGGGCGGAGAGCAATAACCCAGTCGTGGTTCCGCCGAAGAGTAGAGTCTCGACTGGGTAACGATAGACAGATATTTTTGGCCGGGTTATATGGCCCGGAAGATCCACATAAAATTAACCTTGTGTCACATGTTGCCTTAAGTGTGAAGGCCAGCTAAATACTGTAGTACTAGTACTAGTAATAGTAGTAGTAGTAGTAGTCGTAGTAGTAGTTGCAAAGTAGTTGTAAAGAGTAGTTGGAGAGAGTTTAGTAAGGAGTTTAGTAAGGAGTTTAGTAAGGAGTTTAGTAAGGAGTTAGAGTTGTTTGGATATAGACTCATTACCCGGACGTACTATTTCACTGCAAGACTGTATATATTGATTTCTACTAACAGTATTCCTAGTATTCCTGAATTGATTAACCCATGTTCCAATTGTTATATTTTGTTCAATATAACTTACATTTTCTATCTCTACATCTGTTTTTGTTATTTCTTATTTTGTGTGGTTTCTCAACCGGAATCCACAAGACTAAACAAATTTTGGTGGCATTTTCAATAGGTAGATGGGAAAGCGCAATAAAATCTAACTGTAACGTTATTGGTTTTAAAGCCTTTCAGAACCCAGACTCAATCTGATTTTTGGCAAAGCTACATGGTCGAGCTAACTTTTCACTACACCCTTTTTAATGCACCACACTTTGTAATTATTTCAACTGTATTATAGTTATTTTCCTTTCACTGGTGACGCCAGGTGGCAGTGTATTATGCGATGAAAATAGTCGGTGGTTCAGAGATATTTACGAAAATATCTAAAAAAAACGATTCGGTGAAAGATAAAATTACAATAATAACATTTGGAAAATATAATTAAAATTATAGTTAAAATCTTTATTTTGCAAACCATTTTTAATGACTTTTATTGAACTAATTAATTCAATCTATTTCATTTGTTTGAAAAAATGAGAAGGTAATATTTGATGCATTTATTTTAATTCTGTAGATAATAAACTTAAATAATGTATTTATTGACTGATTTGTTTTTCGTGGTTTATCAACCATTTGCATGTTATTTAAAGCCAGACAATATTTTTAGAGTGTAACAATTTTTTGACAAAATAATAATACAAGTCTTACTAATTAATCCATAGCTGGTGGTAAAAAATGTGTATTCAAACCTTTCTCAATGGCATTTGCGCGTAATTGAATACAATGAACCCGATGAGAATTGAAACTCGGCTCTCCGATTAACAATTCCGAACAATTAACCACTACATCTTCATCACGACTTCGCAGCTCAGTCACTTTCTCACCGGCGCAATGTGGGTTCATTCTGTCTCTTCTACAAATACTTTCACGGCTTCTGCTCCGATGAACTTAGCTCACTGGTGCCACACTACATATGAATTTACTTGAACCACAAAATTGGTAACTAGGTTCCGCCCTTTTACTGTGAAACCAATAAAATATAAACGCAAATTCTACTCCAACAGCTTCTTTTCTCGCACTTCCCGCCTGTAGAACTACAGTCTCCACGAATTTAAATGTAAAGTCAGTAGTCATCTCCTATCTCACTAACTTACATCCTGTCTCCACCCACTCCACTCTCGTCAGTATTCTCATCCTTCTCTTCCCCACTTCCTGACACACCCTATAACCTGTCACTCTTTCTTATAACTTTCCTCGTATGTAACCCCTTGCACACCAGTGGCAGTAAACTGCCTTTCTTGTGGCACTATGATTTAAAAAAAAAGAAAGTACATCCTAGTTTACAGCACCTGTTATTACCAAGCGGTCACCCATCTAGATACTGATCAGTCACAGCTTTGCTTAACTTAATCTTAAATAAATACCTGAAATAAAAAATGAAATATAGCTCTATTTTTTTCGATTACATTGACCCTGCTTTCACAACAAATAAAGCTTCCTTTCATTATTTGTTGTCTTTAGGTAAACCTGCTGTGTGCAATGTTGATATCCACGCTAAATAAAAGCAGGTAAAGATATTTACCTGGTGGAGGTTGAAATTCAATTCTATCTTTATGTAGTGATATTTCGACATTAACAACACTAGTACCCTCGGGTACCAGATAACGCTACACCGATCCATCCGGAATAAAATGAAACGGATTGGAGACAAAGTCAGCTATTCACCTCGAGGGATTTTTGCAGCATTTCTCGAAAATAATATACAACTGCCTCCAGCCTCATAACACGATCCCCAAAACGACAAATCCTTGCTTTTCTCGTCTCTGATACGCCCGTTCAAACGGAGGAAAATGCAGTTAATTGATACGCCGCGCTATGATTTGGTTCAGTATTGGAATTATCGTTATAAAGAATTGATCCAAGGTTTATCGGTGACTAGTCATAGAAAACAATTTGCCCTGCAGCTGGAAACCACTCGAGGCTCATTCGGACTGACAACCACTGTTGCTGACGTTGAAGTCGCAGTATTTGTTCATAAAATTCCCGAAATGGTAACTGGTTTGATAAAGTGAAAGTGTCGAAGAGCTGTCTTTTAGCAAGTCGCCTCTTGTCCGGTTTTGACGTCTGTGAAAACCTCACCGAGTATCTTCTCTGACCGGGCCTTACATTTGCGCGTAAATTCTCTCGCGAAAACGTGATAAAACGATACTTTCTCAAATATTATATTCAGTTTGGCGGGAAAAAGCGATAGCCTGAGACTGAGCTGGTTCAGCTGGGTGTTCAGGTGGTTAGATATTCGTTGAATTGGGATCGATACACCGTAGACAATGTTCGAAATCTATCTTTCAGAAAACCTGTATGTATCATTTTAAGGAGGTGAGCAGAGTTGAATTATGACAGGTTTGAATGTGTCGGGGGTGCCACTGAATGAAGAAAGGCAGAGACCATGTAAAGATACAGAGAATAAGAAACAGGGAATGGGGGAGTAGTTGGGGGGGGGTTAGCGTTTTGCTGATAAGAGCGGTGTTTTCTAAGACATACTGCAACATTCTCGAGTCGCTACGATAGAGTCGTTCATAACATTAAGTGAATATTTTCAGAGGATGATAAAAGTATCTCTCTCAACTTTCAAAGGGAAAAGATGGGTTAACAAAGACATAAATAGTCACAGAAAGAAAATGAAAGGGCACGATAGGTTATAATGACTTTTAGAGAGAGATATTTTTCCGAGAATTGCATGTATCCTCTTTGGGGATAGTGGTCAAATTTGAATAGAGTCTAACATTTTGTGGAGGTGCTAATAAAATAATGTCTTTTAGTTGCTATTTCCATTCAAAATGACGATTATTCTAGCTATCCACAAATTCCTTTTTTCATTACATGTGAATTCTCAACACTTAGCAGAGAGTACGTGTTAGCACGTCAAGTGGAATTCACTCAGTTAAGTTCCATACGTAATACACGCTTGGGCGATCATGTCTCTTTCATTACATGACTGACTAGGCAAAAGATTTTCCCGCAGTAGTTTGCCATTTCTCTCTGCGGTAGTTAGTTGTCAGTTAAGATTATAGAACCCAATCTGCTACCTCAGGAAAAGAGATGGATTTACCAACGATATTTTTCCGTAATGCAACGAACTCAACTGGAATTTGAACTCGGTTCTTCGATTTCTTCTTCTGAGACGATGATGCACACCAATTGGCATTAGCATGCGAAATGAAATCGCTTTCCATTCGATTTTATAGAAATTTCTGAGATGAGGTAGTACTTACAGTATTGACATTATTCGGACTATTGTCCTCATCTTGGTTACCATTTGTACGACGTTTAATAATAGATCATTCTATTTGTCTATATTTCTGAGATGAGGTAGTATTTACAGTATTTACATTATTCGGACTATTTTCCTCATCTTGGTTACCATTTGTACGACGTTTAATGATATATCATTCTATTTGTCTATATTTCTGAGATGAGGTACTATTTACGGTATTTACATTATTAGGACTATTATCCTCATCTTTGTTGCCATTTGTACGACGTTTAATAATAAATCATTCTATTTGTCTATATTTCTGAGATGAGCTAGTATTTACAGTATTTACATTATTCGGACTATTGTCCTCATCTTTGTTGCCATTTATACGATGTTTCGGCCGTTTGTACGCTCCGGCCTTCTAGGAATTTCTAGGAATTTCGAACTGAACCCATTATTACAATCACTGCGTAGTAATGCTTTGATTAGAAATTAAGTTATTTCCCTCTAACCCTGCAAGTTACTTGTTAACTACTTGTTGCCTGGTATTGAACTCATAACAGTTTGGCTCAAGTCACAGAAACTAACCAACGTCTATATCCACTGGGCTATGTGCTGAAAACTGCATTCAAAAATATTAAAACGAAAAAAAGATTATATGCAATTGATGAAAAAAATCTATAGATAAATTGATTATTTATAATTAATTCTGATAATCAGTTCTGATAAAATGATAAGTGATAAGCAAAGTTTGAATGACAAAAGTGATAAAAGATATCATCAGAATTTAAACGTTGAAAACCGCATGCAAAAATATTAAACAGGAAAGAATTATAAGGAATAAGATTTATTATTTTAAGTGTTACTCACTCACTCACTTATGTAGCTAGTTTCCTTTTTCTGGCTTCACATATTTTGATGTACCTTATATTTTTCACTGAACCAAATTTACATTTTTTTTCAAAATTGTTGTAGTGAAATGGGTATGACCCGGCTTATAAAAGACCGAGATTAAAGTGAACAAGAGTCTTTCGTCATTATACGAGAGTGATCGTGATTATACGAGAGCCATCGTCCTTAGACGAGAGTTATACGTCATTAGACGGAAACATTCTTCACAAGACGGACGCATACGTCCTATAGAGAGACATTGCCTTCTTGATTGTTAGTCTTGTTAACTGTTCGTTGGTGTACGTGTATTTGGTTTATTTACAGAGGTATAATAAATCTCTATCCATATATCCTCAGTGTTAAGAATTATTTCTTGCACTATTCTTTCTCTGTTTATCCCCTCCCGGGATATAACAAAAATGTAACTAAGGAGGTGTCCTATCTATGTGAACTCTTTAAAATTTGGTTGAAAACTGAATAAGTGGTGACGCTTGAAAGCTGCCTAGATTCATTCAATGTTGAACTTAAGAATATAGTCAAATACTACAGTGGTTGAATGATATAATAAATGAAAAGATAATAATTACAAATTATATTATTTTTAGCAATTTTTTTCCAGTAAAATGGAGTCGATGAGACAGTATATGACCTCTTTGTACTGACCTTAGAATGATCAATTCCCTGGGGATAGACGTATCTTTATGAGTAATATAGCAAGGTAAACAGGGCTCTTTAATCTTGGTTAGCAATCAATCTAAGAAAAAGACAATAAAATTAAAACAATTGCGAAAAACACTTCATATTTTTCTTCAAGAACAGTCACAGTAATTCATACTTTACAGAAAGCTATGGAGAACCATTAACTCTTACATCCTGAAGTGGGTATATTTATTTTTTCAATCTTGCAATCTGTACGCGTTTCCTTACTGCACGGTTAAAGGAGAAAAAATGAAAAACCCAAACCACTATACAGGTTTAAAGTATGAAAAAGGCGACCTAGAATGCCGAATGCACATTAATAGAGCAAATATAAGAAAGTCGATTCTCTTTGCATGGCCAGAAAGTTTTTTTTTCCGCCTGAAACAATCCTGTACATATATAAAACTACCATCCGCCCGTGCATTGAATCCTGCTGTCATATCTGGTCGGTTGCTCCTGCTAACTACCCAGGTGACCTTGACAAAATGCAACGGAGAATCTGTAATGTAATTGATCCCGACTTGGCAGCTCAGATACAGTCAGTTTCTCACGGGCGTGATGTGGCTTCCTTTTGTCTCTTCTACAAATACTTTCACGGCTTCTGCTCCGAGGAACTTAGCTCACTGGTGCCTCCTATGTATAAATTAAATCGAGACACAAGATTAGCAATTAGGTCCCACCCTTTTATTGTGAAACCAAAATTGTAAACGCAAATTCTACTCCAACAACTTCTTTTCTCGCACTTCCCGTCTGTTGAATTCCCTTCCATTTACTTGCTTTCCCAACAGCTACAATCTCCAAGAACTTAAATTTAAAGTTAATAGTCATCTCCTATCTCATTAACCTGCCTCCTCACTCTCATGCTCCCTTTCTCCGTCCACTCCACTCTCATCAGTATTCTCATCCTTCTCTTACCCACTTTCTGACACCCTCTATAACCGGTCACTCTTTCTCATAAATTTTCCTTATAGAGAAACATTCTGTATTCCTTGATTAAGTAGCCTGTACTACTGTCGGTTGAATTTTATGAAATCTTTCTTTGCAAAGATTTTTCAGAAAAATAGGTGTTGTGGATTCGGATGAGGAACCACACAAAATAATGAACAACAAAACAGATGAGATAGAAAAATAGGTTATATTGCACGTAAATATACAAATTTGAACGAAGGTTAGTGATCCAAGAATATGATTAGTAAGGAATATTTATATATATACAAGTCTCTGAAGTGAGGCCGTGCTGGAAATAGTATATCCGTGTAATATTATTCTGGCTGAGTAGAGCTCAGTGCTATTATAATTCCTGACGCGGTATTCTCTGTGTAACTTCGGTATCTCTCAGTAACTTACGGATTAGTCACTGTTCTCTAACGGATCTCTCTGTACTCTCTATGGTAGGAGTATATGTATACTCAAGTCGGTTCCATTACCATAGAAAAAGAGGATATCCCACAACAATAACTTTTTCATGACGCGGGCTCCTTTCAGTTATTTTATTTGAAGTAGTGTGGAATGTCAACATGTTGATTTGATTATAAAATTATTTTCTCTTCGAATTTTATGTGCTATCCATTTTGGTTGCTGCTTCTGTTGAAAGTATTCAAGCAATTTTGTTTCTGGTGTTTGGTATAGTTCTTTGTGATTCTGTAGCTCCTGTCCACAAGTTTCAAAGAAATGTGGTCTTCACCAAGACCCAAGAGCTCGACTCACTGAGCCTTTTTAATTTTGATCTAAGAAAGCAGTTGTATGCAGCTGAGAATTAAGATATATATAAACGAGTTTGGCACCATCCATGATATTCCAGATGAAACTTTCAATCCGGTGAAGCAATTTAAGAGCAAAAGACACGTTTTCGGATGATTATTTTTGTTGAATTTTTTTTTTATCTGTTTTTATAGAAATACAAAAAAAAATTAAAATTCTTTTTTAAAATATTGATATTTGATAATAAAGCGGTAGCAATAAAAAAATATTCAATCTGAGCGGTAAAACTTTAAATTGCATCAAGGACAGGTAAGAGGTGTTATAAACAAAGAAATACCATTTATTTGTAAGAGAAGGCACCCGCGGAAATATTCAAATATTTATCCTTTACTTTCTACAACAAGCAAAACAGTTCAAATAAATCTGTTGAAATAGAATTATTTTATCGCTTCTCGGCCTTTTGGCTGGGGAGCGTAATGACCAATTAAGACTAGTTCAGACCAGTTCTGAACCTATCCACTGGATAGGTAATGTTTTGACCAGTACCTGGGCGTTCGCGCTCAGGGTACCCACATTAAAAAAGACCTTGTGTCACATCTCTCTCAAGTGGGGGAGAAGAGTAAATAATATCGCTTCTCGGCCTTTTGGCTGGGGAGCGTAATGACCAATTAAGACCAGTTCAGACCAGTTCTGAACCTATCCACTGGATAGGTAATGTTTTGACCAGTACCTGGGCGTTCGCGCTCAGGGTACCCACATTAAAAAAGACCTTGTGTCACATCTCTCTCAAGTGGGGGAGAAGAGTAAATAATATCGCTTCTCGGCCTTTTGGCTGGGGAGCGTAATGACCAATTAAGACCAGTTCAGACCAGTTCTGAACCTATTCACTGCGGTGTATAGGTAATGTTTTGACCACACCTGGGTGTTCGCGCTCATGGTCCCCACATTAAAAAAAGACCTTGTGTCACATTTCTCTCAAGTGGGGGAGAAGGGTAAATAATATCGCTCCACGGCCTTTTGGCTGGGAGGCATACATGACCAGCTATAAGCTTTGACCAGTTAAGACCAGTTTGGTACCCAGTTACCGCGTGCGGGGGCTGCGTAATACTTGATCAACGACTTAGACGTACACAGTCAGGTTCTCCACGTTAAAACCCAACCTTGTGTCACATCTCTCTTCAGTGGCGGAGTAGAGTAAATATCATCGCTTTTCGGACTTTTGGCGAGAAGGCATATGACCAGATCTGACCAGCTATGATAAGCTTTGTCCAATTAAGACCACTTTGGTACCCAGTTACCGCGTAAGCGAGGTCTGGGTAATATTTGACCAATTACCTGAGCGTACGCATTCATATTCCCCACGTTAAAAACTGACTTTGGGTCACATCTCACTACAGTGGGGGTGTAGGGTAAATAAAATAAAATAATATGTTAATAAAACATTTTTAAAAATTTTGTAAAAAAGACTTTTTTTCAGTCAACTTTCATCGCAATGTATTTAATCTTAGTAAAAAAATCTTCGCAAATTGTACCTTTCTGAAACTTTATTTGTGGACTGTTTGCTGAATTAAAGTAGAATTAATCTGATTTTAAACAAGTATTTACTTTAATTTTAAAATATCTCAGAAGTACATTTTGTAACACAACTGTAGCAAATTATTTAATCTGTTGACATGTTTGAAAGATATGACCGATCTAATCTTGTTTTATGGAGGCTTTAACCGTCAAGATTAATTGAATTTAACGTGATTTCCTTGTTTAAGTATTCTGAATTTTAATGTCGTGTATGGGCATCCGTATCTACAAAACAATTACGTTTATACAAATATAAAACATTTAAAATTCTTTTTTAAAATATTGGTGTTTGATGATTTGTACTAACATTTTTCATTTATGATTATTAAATACAGATTTTATTTATTAATATCATTTAAAAGATTGAAATGAATACAGAATTATGAAATATTTTAAACAAATTATTCTAATTATTTTAAATGAAAACAATTCTTGTAAAAATTCATTACTCATCAAATTTCTTTTTCTTAAGACACAAGTCTCCTGAATATATCTTATTTATAAAATAAATTAAAAGCGTTTCTAATTAAATAATATGGTTTTATTGTTATTTTTTTATTTTACGATTCAGAGTTGATTTGTTGGTAGTAGGAAGCTGGTTAATGTTTCTTTGATTCAGCCTTTTGTTAGACATAACCGAAATTCCTACAGCTTAACAGTTTTATCTAGAATTTTCATCAGAAAGTTTTCATCATTAACAGAAGGATAGTTGTCAGCAGGTTGGAATGTGTGTAATTGTGTGGAATAGTGGAAAAAATAAAATATACATTTTTCATGTTAAAATAGAAATTTATTAAAAGAAATGAATAACAAGAATTCGGAGAAAATAATGTTCAATTAGAAAGTTAAGGGTATCAAGAGTTGTAGAAAATGTTCATAGTAGTAATTGCTGAAAGATTATACGTGTACATACGTATGTATGTGTTTATTTGGTAGGAATGTCTTTGGATGGAGAAGAAGTAAAAAGTATCAACACACGAGAAAAAAGAAGAACGAGAACAAGGTGCGACCTGACCTTATCTCCATGTGTATTTGAAGTTAAAGTTACATTTAGTATAGTTTTAGTGGCTCTCGTTTGACTGACTGATTGACGCTGGGTCTTTTATAGTATTCATATTTTTTCGCACTTGATCGCGAAGTCTTTTTTGGTCTTGCAAGTCACTCCCATTGGTCATCAAATCATTTTAACACCTACTTGCGAAATCTGGTTTCGACTTTTTCTTTAAGCACATGGTCAGTTCTTTTTCTATTTAGGAAAAACTAGGATTTCACACGTCATTGTGAATTTTTGTAAAAGTGAAGAAGAAGGTTGATTTTAATTCTTAATTTCTTATCCCACTACAGATTTTCAGTAAATCGTCTTCTGTTGTACAAAATGTAATTTCTGATTTAAGTTCACCAAGGAATCCGAATTTTAAGTAATATGAATATGAAAAATGTGGGATTTTAATGACTTGAAATGTCATAAAATGAAGTAATAGGAGCTACGGATGTAAAATAATATATTTACAAAGATTTGCTAATTAAAAGAATTCAAAAATAATTTAATTCATTAGTAATTAGAATCTGTAATGTGATCGATCCCAACGTGAATACAGTCACTTTCAGATACAGTATTTTCTCACCGGCGCAATGTTGCTTCCCTGTGTCTCTTCTACAAATACTTTCACGGCTTCTGCTTCGATAAACCTAGCTCCACTGGTGACCACTTTACATGAGTTTACTCAAGCCACAAGAATAGCAACTAGGCCCCATTCTTTTTTTGTGAAACCAATAAAATATAAACGCAAATTCTACTCCAACAGCTTCTTTTCTTGCACTTCCCGCCTGTAGAATTCCCTTCCATTTACTTGCTTTCCCGACAGCTATAATCTCCGAAAATTTAAATATAAAACCAATAGTCATCACCTATCTCACTAACCTGCAACCTCTCTCTCATGATCGTTTCTCCGTCCACTCCACTCTCATCAGTATTCTCATCCTTCTTTTACCCACTTCCTGACACCCATCGGGGGGTACCTCGACACATAATTATATAACTTGTTGCTCTTTCTCATAACTTTCCTCTTATGTAAACACCTGCAAAACAGTGGCAGTAAAATGTCTTGCTTTGGAAGATATGATTATAAAAAAAGTAAATAAGTAATGAAAATTCCATTAAAATCTGGTAATTATTTTTTTTCTTTTTTTTTTTTTTGGCAAGTTTTTCCATAACAACGTGTTTTAATGCAAAACCGATGCTAAAAGAAAAACAGGATTTTTAACAAAAAATTGGAACACGATAAAAAGGATCAAATAATTAAATAGAATAATTAAAATATACATTGGTCGTTACTCTTAATAATAACAGAAACAGTTTGATGAAAACTCTATTTTTAGCAGCTGTGGGGCCATTTTCATCATGACATGTTCTTCGTAGCATATTTTTGGGTTTACCTATATTGGATTAGATCGACTTAACTTATTGGAGTAGATAGACTTAACTATCGCCCGGTTCACACTCCACCCACGTCTTTTGAACAGGTGAAGAGGCTCATCTCTTGTTTCCTGTTTAGGATGTGGTTGCCGGCTTTCTTTTATTGTTTTTTTTTTCTTCCAAACTTTCACTTTTTTTTCTCCTCAATTGGAGTAGATAGACTTAACTATCGCCCAGTTCACACTCCACCCACGTTTTTTGAACAGGTGAAGAGGCTCATCCATTGTTTCCTGTTTAGGATGTGGTTCCCGGCTTTCTCTTTTCCAATCATTTTACTCTTAAGTAGCCCCATGGGCCTCAGTGGCGTCACCGCCTTGCTTGGGGCGATATGAATAAAAAATATATATAAAACTATCGTTCGTTCCGTGTTTAAATATCAAAAAAGTGCCAAATGAGTAACAGACACATCCTTTCGCCTACCTAACATACAGGTTGTGATTGATAAATCGTCGTCTAAATGCCCCAAAAATGAAAATAACACTGACATCTCATCTTCAAAAATATATTTACCAAAATAAAACAAAAATATCTTACAATAATAAACAGTAAATTTATTCGATGTAATTGCCATTAGCTTCCACTACGGCCTTTAGACGACTTCCGAATCTCTTGCATGTGTTCTAGAGGGTCTCCTTGCTTAAGTTGCCGAACGCTGCTATAATCCTTGCCTTTGGTTAATACTAGCAGTATAGTCCGGCGTTGCTCGGTTGTAATGAAAGCTTTAAAACTAATCACGAAAGACGAAAAAGCAATAGTTGTTTCCAGTCAAAGTGAAACCTTAGACTGAAAGAAAAATGAATGAATGTAAGTCAAATTTTGAAGTTTGGTGAGAATCGGATAAAAATTGTGAATTTGTATAAAGAACATACAGACAGATAAACAGACACACACACAAACATCTTGCCTTTTATATATATATATATATATATATATATATATATATATTCCAAGTGAAGGGGACCCGAGGTTTTTTTTAATCTTGAGTTCTCTGGCATTCATTTTATTATGAACAGTGCTCAATATAATGAGTATTATAGAGCTTAATATAATATAATATAATTATATGGTTATATCAATTTTACATTGCTACATGGAAATTTCTATGTTTCGAGATTAATTCTCATCATCAGGCAATGCTGGTATGGTTGTGCAGACGATTTACATTCAAATGACAAATACTTTCGGTTTACTGTGTGTGTGTGTGTGTGTGTGTGTGTGTGTGTTCGGCTAATCAGAATGGAGATTCACTTAGGGGTTTGACCTCGAGGAATTTACGTGCTAACCAACTTTTTTCCTCCTCTTTTTTTCTTTTTCCTTGACCCTATTCCCCTTTTGTCTGCTTTCCTTCGAGTAAACCCCGAACTACTATTTTTTCGCTACATCTATCAATTTGCTATAAAGTTTACTATCCTGATACAAAGGGGGGGGGGAGAATTTTTTAAAAAAAAGGAAAAAAAGGACAAGTAACTTAATTAATTTTGTTAGTTAGTTAAGTGTCATACGTGATACACGCTTGGGCGATCATGTCTCGAAAGTGACATGACTGACTGGATAGAAGATTATCCAGCAGTAGGTTGCCATTGCTTTCTGCGGTAGATTGGTTGCCGACCAAGGCTATAGAACCCAATCTGTCCTGCTATTTAACCCATAACTGGAAGGAAGAGACGGATTAATACCTTTCCCAAGGGTATTTGCACGTAAGTGAATACAATGGATTCAACTGGAATTCGAACTCGGCTCCCCGTTTTCTCGTTCCGAGTCGATATCCACTGTACCACATCCTAAACTTCGTTACGTTTATTTAATAAATTTTTTATTTTTGAGGGATCTAATAATAAATAGTTTTTCATATAAGCATAATGAACAGGGTTCATTTAAGTTCATTATGCTTATATGAAAAAATATTTATTATTAGATCCCTCAAAAAATAAAAAATCTATTAAATAAACGCAACGAAATTAATGTCATATGTAGAAATTGTAAATTATTAACATTAGAAAATGGATAAAACCTAAATTAAATAACATGCTCACCGACGAATTAGGTAAAAATGAAAATAATAATAAAGCCAAAGATAGAATAAGTTAGTTGTTCTTTTTTTCCTTTCCTGCACGTAAATTCCTCGAGGTCAAACCACTAAGTGAATCTCCATTCTGATTAGCCGAACACACACACACACACACACACACACACACACACACACACACACAAAAAAAAAAAAAAAAAAACACCCACATACATTCACAGTAAACCGAAAGTATTTGTCATTTAAATGTAAATGGTCTGCACAACACCAACATTGCCTGATGATGAGAATTAATCTCGAAACAGAAATTTCCATGTCGCAATGTAAAATTGACATAACCAAATAATTATATTATATTATATATATATTATCGATTTTATGCACTATTATAAGAACTTCAACCTTGAAAGTTTTGAATATCGTTTCTTATGTCTTTGTCTATGAGTGTATGAAATTTGATTAAAATCGGACCACTCCTTCTATATCCCGATTTTTTCGATTATCGATTTTCGATATTTATCGGGGGTACCTCGACACAAAACCTAGCTAAGAACACTCGCAGACGCTTCCAGTACAAATGTGTAAATTTTCAAGAAAATCGGTTCAGCCGTTTCGGAGTCTATAGGTAACGGACACACACACACAGACACACATACACACACAGACAAAGTTCTATTTATAAATAAGTTTAGATTTGGTGTTACAAGCAGTTTCGTTGTTGATCCCTCACTTAATAGCCACCCCACACATGATAATTCAGGGGTTTGCAGTCTGAGAAGTTAGGTGGCTACATGTAAGGAGTGCTGTGGTTGTAGAAATTTTTGACAAGCTTGAGTGAGTTTTCCTGCTTGTGTGGCACAATGCAGAGTCTTCTAGCTGCCACCCTTTTTAGCCAGGACAGCACTATCTTGTCGAGGCACTTGATGTAGACCTCCGTGTTAAGTCTGAGGCCCTCACCAACAGATTCGGCAGTTCTTTTCTTATTAGAACTATAGGAGTGAGTTTCTGGAGCTGCCGTGGATTCGTAATCACCATTAGAATCATCCGGCTCTTTCCGAATTTTCTGCATTTTTCTCAGATTGACACCCAGACACTCTATAATGTTCATATTGAAGCTTGTGGTGCGAATTCCAAGCAGTACAGCATGCCGTTTTTAAATTTTTGGCAGAGTGAATTACGTCATTATGCTTTTTTCTTACAGACGGTTCCCAACTGATCCTACTATACTGTACTGTAGACGAAATAAAAAACATAAAATGTACATGCGAAATAAAAACAAATAGTGCACATGCGCAAAATTAAAAATGTAAAATGGCGACACTTTACGCATCGCACCCTGTATCAATGTTTTTGATGGACAGATGAAATAAGCTTTCTTAATAAATCTTTGTTTTAAATTTATACATTGTGTCTTCAATAAGATTAATAGAAGTCTCCTAGTTACGGTGATCCCTCTGTTTGACATTTGGTATTGGGTTTTGCAGTAGACAATTTGGGACTGGTGGGTATTTTTATTTAAGATATTTTGTTTTGTTGTTTTTGTTTTGTTTTTTATAATCATATCGCCCCAAGCGAGGCATTTTACGGCCACTGTTGTGCAGGAGGTTACATAGGAGGAAAGTGATGAGAAAGAGGGACAGGTTATAGGGAGTGTCAGGAAGTGGGTAAGAGAAGGGTGAGAATACTAATGAAAGTGGAGTGGGTGGAGAAAGAAGCATGAGAGAGGGGATACAAGTTAGTGAGATAGGAGATGACTATTGACTTTACATTTAAATTCTTGGAGATTGTAGTTGTTGGGGAAGTAAGTAAATGGAAGGGTATTCTACTGGTGGGAAGTGTGAAAAAAGAAGCTGATGGAGTAGAATTTGCGCTTACATTTTATTAGTTTCACAGTAAAAGGATGGGACCTAGTTGCTAATCTTGTGGCTCGAGTAAATTCATATATAGGAGCACCAGTGAGCTAAGTTCATCGGAGCATTGGTTGTTTTTGCATTTGATTATTTTATTTACATTCAGTGTATTTTTTCAATCTGGGGTTTTGTCTCAAGAGTGGGTTGTTCTTAGGGACAATTTGTATATTTCTGTATTTCTTGGGTTGCATGTTGAGATATAAATTAGAATATTGTACGGAACTGGAGATTTTTTTTTTCTTTTTGTTGTTCGTCGTTCTTGAATATCTATTGTTTTGGCACATTCGATTCTATAATAAATTAAAAACAATGCGTTTGTTTATTCGAGTGAAATTTTTTTTAATTCTTGGAGTATTTTATTTCGTCTTTCATAATTTACGACAATTGAACAAGTACTTCTCGTTTGTGCAATTTTATGATTAGAATATCCACGAATTGACTTTATTTT
Organism: Ascarosepion bandense; assembly: GCA_037127315.1. Taxonomy (NCBI): domain Eukaryota; kingdom Metazoa; phylum Mollusca; class Cephalopoda; order Sepiida; family Sepiidae; genus Ascarosepion; species Ascarosepion bandense. Next base: position 32,430 of record JBBBDQ010000641.1, read on the forward strand.
ATTGTGAATTTGATAGAATTATTGTTGTTAATTAGGATCATCAATTCATTAAGCAAGTCGAACATGTGCGTCCATAAAATGAGGCAATTACGTTTTAAATGGTCAAACAAATGAAGTTCAATACGTATTTTCATTTGGATTGATCAGCTATCTGTTCTTTCACACACACACACACACACACACACACACACACACACACACATATATATATATATATATATATATATGTCAGATTAAATAAATTGCAAAAAATGTTTTCTTTCTTTTAATAAAATCCGTTCATACTCACGAATAATCTTTCGCGTAATACAATCAAAAGATGTCAGAAATGAGCTGTAATGTTGACAGATGTGATTTTCATTCTTTTCTCAAGGTACCCAAGTACTTTCAACCTCTTTCCGAGGTCATCTTCAGGGGTGTGAGTTATGGTAACAATTGTAACCGGACAACTGTTGCTAAAAATTTCTGTACATATTTTTCTTGCTTCAAATATAACGGCAGACAAGTTGCTAGCGTTTCTTAGAACATGAATATCATCCAAAATGGAATTTTGTTTTTTATGTTGTAATGTCATGGTCATGCACGTGTTAAAGCATAAAAAACTCTTCTTTTTACAAACATTTTAGAACATTACTACAGGATTCATAGCTGATTCTATTAATTGACGGTTTAAGTGTTTTAATGAATATTGCTTCGTCATTCTTTCTGTCTTCTTTCTCTTTGTTTAGCCAATGGGTCAATTTTCTCTATAACTGTTTTGGGCAGGGCCTTTATGCCTCCAATTCCTTTCTCAGGGAAATCCCAATTTAGTCATTTCTCATAACAAATCAACCCAACCTTTGCACATGTCAAAGACGCCTGAATACGCAAAATTCTTTTCTCTTCGTTTGTGAAAACCTTTTCTGACATTCCACAGATATGTTTTGATTTTCCTTTAAAAATACAAAAAACTAAAAAATTGTCTTTTTTATATGCTGTGTCGATGAGAATAACAATTGAAACTCTCTCAGCCATTCTGTTTTGCTGTCAAAATGGACTCCTGATCCGATGACCTCGTCTGGTCCGGCTGGTTGATTTTAGGTAAAACAATTACACCTGTAATCTTTTAATTCATATTTATTTTTAGTTCGTTCCTTTTTTTTTTCCTCTGTTCATATTGGAACTGAACAAATTTTTCCAGTTGGTTCTTTTCGATCTATAAAAATTAATAAGAAGTTGAAGAAGAAGAAAAAAAGAAGAAGAAAAAGTAGATTCAATGTAAATCTTTCAAGTCAGCTTCTTTTTTTCTCTCCTTACCGGAAATACGAATTGAGGTGCATTGAACTACAAAGCATATAACTAAACATGACAAAGCAATACTAACAATGACATTATTAAGAATTTCAGTCAGTCAGTTAAATGCCATACGTGATAAACATCTGGGCGATCATGTCTCGAAAAAGACATAACTAACTGGCCAAAAGATTATCCCGCTGTAGGTTGCCATTACTTTCTGCGCTAGACCGGTTGCCAGCCAAGGCTTTAGAACCCAATCTGTCCTATTATTTAACTCACAACTGAAGGAAAGAGACAGATTGATACTTTTCCCAAGGGTATTTGGGCGTAAATGAATGCAAGGAATCTAACTTGAATTTGAACTCGGATCCCTGATTCCAAGTTCCGAGCCGATATTCACTGCACCACAACGCACATAAAATAGTATACCCATCGCAATAGGGTTAATATTATATTTTGATTCGTAACACAATTTAAAATTTAAAATTAATTTTGAAATTATACAGTCAAGACAGTGACGTTATAACATTAAATTAATCAAGCAATCGTTTCTTTCTTTCTTTTTTTAGCTAAATTCTTGCAGCAAGAGATGCTTGTCCGAATTAAGAACAGCAGAATATTAGCTTGGGAGTTATTAGTATTCTTAGATTAAAGATTACCATTTTGTTTGCTTTCTTCATTTCTGATAATAAAAGAGCCTCTCACATAGCTGATTTTTTTCTAATAGAATTAGAATCGTTCTTCGGACCAAGATAGAAGGTATGCTCATTTTCTAAACAGATCCTGCTTACTTCCAAAATTGCTACAGTAAAATTTGACTAAACATATATCGATCATTCAATGATGAATTAGAACACTCTCAGTTACTGACGTATGTTTACATGGTATATCACACGCAAAAAAGTCTGCTGTCTACTACCGAGCGCCCATAGCTCAGGAGTAAATTGGACAACTGATGTCAATTCGGTTGGTTTCAATCCTGGCTAAAAAGAAGCAATTGGATGTAAAACTGTACTGATGAGCTGTGATACAGCGAAACAGATCTGTCTTCGGATGACTATATATATATATATACAATTTATAACATAACTGTGTTATGATATTACTACAAAATGTGGCTATTTTGTTTCAGGACTTCTTGCGACTTCTCATGTGATGGTACTGATTGCAAAATGAAGAGTTTTAAGAGGTTCAAAACTAGCTAAACCCCATCAATAGAAAAGTACGTAACAATATCTCCGACAATTAGGCGGTTTGGCTAGATTTGAACTTTTTTTCAGTTCTTCTTTTTAAATTGGTCAACTGTCCACTTACATTTTTGCAATAAATATTTCTAGCTAAATTCCACAAATCAAATAATTCCATTCAGTCAGTGCCGAATAAATTTGTAGTATTTTTAACACATAAACCTTAGCTTTTATACACTTTTTATAAAATGAAATGTTACAAATCATTTCACAGTTTAAAAAACAATCCTACGCGACACCCCATATGCGATTATCGAAGATCTTTTTAATGCATATTTTCCGTTTGCTTTCCATGTGATTTTGTTAATTATTGTGATATCATTACCAGTGTCTCGTTGCACTTTTACATCGACATTATTAATTTTCACATACACAAATTTTCTTTGTTCTATTCTTTCGTCGTAACTCTGTATACGGATTTTTTTCTGTAAGAACTTTTCCTTAATTTAGATTTACAGTGACATTTTATCCACAATTTTCCCACAATTGTGTCATATCGAATTCTCAAAGTAGTAGTGGCCTCCAAAGAAGCAAACTTTTACATCGGAAACATGGATTAATTTTTTTCTTTATCCGCTTTTTTCTTTAGATTGAATGTATGCGCATTCTTTTTCTTCAATTTCCTCTTGATCGCGTCTCCGATTTAGGATTCATTGTTATTTTTTTAATATTTTTTTGTAATGTTAGTTTTTTATTCTGTTCACGTTTCGTTTGATTTCTGGCGCGTATTTCTGTTTCTTTTTTTAATGAAAATTAAGCAGTTAAACATCTCCGAAGTTTGCTCGTTTAATGTGAATCTTTCACACTCCTTGTAAATGATTCCTGTAAATGTGACGAAATTTTCGTCTTCTTTCTCGTCAGATTCATATACTTCCAACGAATACTGCATAACGAATTTTTCTCGCTAAGAATATTATTTAAAATATTTTATGTTTTTCAAGAAAATTTTTCGGTAAATTTTTGTTTTAGGTCCCGAAGGCTTTTCTCTCTTCAAACTTATCCAAAATAACATTATTTCTGTGCAAATGTATATGCTGAACTCAAATCAACAATTAGTTATTGAAGAAACCTACTTTTTTATTTGAAAGTTCATAAAAAAACGAACTATATCTTGCACTTTTTCTCTCCAGTAACTCTCACGAAGTCATGTCAATAACTGCAGAATGACGTACTGCGTAGGCAATAAATTTCGGTCGATTTACTTCCTTTACTGAAACTTCCGGCTATTTACTTCCTGTAATGAAAGTAATAAGCGTAGAAATACAATAACGTATTACTTTCAATACAGGAAGTAAATAGCCGGAAGTTTCATTAAAGGAAAAAAACTCGACCGAAAATAGACCGAAATTTGTTGTCCTATGCAGAAATCATTCAGCAGTTAATTACATGACTGCATTAGAGTTATGGGAGACAAAATGTAGTTCGATTTTTTTTATGGACGTTCAGATCAAAAAGGTAGGTTTCTTCAATAACTAATTGTTGATTTGAGTTCAGCATATACATTTGCACAGAAATAATGCTATTTTGGATAAATTTGAAGAGGGAAAAGCCTTCGGGACCTAAAACGAAAGTTTACCAGTTTTTCTTGTTTGTTCAGTGTAAAAAAAACTGAAGTGTTTATCATGTTCAAAAGGTGCTAATTTTCTCAACACATCTTGCTTTTTTCTCGTCTTGGCATTCTCTGCATTCTTCTTTAACAATTTTCTCTTATCTTAATAGAGGGATAGTGGGAGTAAAAAAAAAAGAAAAGCACTCAAATCCATAACCGAAACAACGGAAAGAACAGCTAATTGGTTATGGATCAAAAGAGAGAGTGCCTGGATTCCAAATTGTTAGCTAAAATTCCCCGAAATTCTGCGTCTAAATTAATGTTTCAGACGAGCTCATGTGCGGTTCGCCTCTAAATGGAAAGTGGCTCTGATTGTCGCCAATCGGAAGCATTTGCAAGGTTTCGTACCGGGACTAAACGTAATTTTACAGTGTCTGAAAGCGTTTATCGAGGGTGGGCCGGAGGCTGATCATCTCTGGTCGGTCGGCGCGGTGAGGGGGTATGATGTTGAGAGACCCGAAACCCCCTAGTGATCCTCGCGATGATATCACTGACGACACCCCCTACCGCCCCCCATTACGGTGCGTATGTTTGAAATCTTCTAAAATAAGCAGAAAAGGTAATTCTCTCATCTGAATTGTATTCAGCTAAAACTTTTGCCACTGCGTCGGAAGTAAAATAACTTTAGGAAGTTTCTGTTTTTTTTTGTTTTTTTTTTTAATCATTTCACCCCGAGCAAGGCAGAAATGCCACACATGAGCTGGGGGCTACATAACTGTAAAAAGTTTAATTAGAAAAGAGTGAGAGTACAAACTAGTTAGAAAGGAGCAATAGAAAGATACATAGGTGGAGAGTAAGGGAAGGGTATACGGGGGTGGGAAGAGAGATAGAGTCCAGTGGTTAATAGATAAGTATTGACATTGCATTTAAATTTCTGGAGGTTGTAACCGTCATGAAAGCAAGAATATGGGAGCGAGTTTCACAGGCCGGAAGTGCGAGAGAAGAAGCTGCAGGAGTAGAATTGTCGTCTGCATTTGGCTAACCTGTGAATGGGTGGGACCCAGTTGCCAGTCTGGTTGCACAAGTAAACACCTGTTGAGGAGGCACCAGTGACTTAAGTTCGTCCGAGCAGAAGCCATGAAAGTATTTATAGAACAGACAAAGGGAGGCCACATTTCGACGGTGGGGAAATTTCAATGAAATTGTGCCGTTGTTTCCGGAGTTTCAACAACTGCTCTTGTTGCTTTTGTAATTATTGTATTTTTATCCATTGGGATAATAATTTTTCCATATTTAAAGAACATCTGAGTTTATCCTTCTTTCTCTTAAACCAAGGTGATTCGAATTTTTTGTTCTCACTTTTTTCATATTCTTTTTTCTACTCCGTATCAGTTTCGATCTTTGAAACACTTGAAGAATGTCGGAAATTACAACGACCATGAGTATGGCAACAAAAATGAGGACAACATTTTCGAAATGTACTTAGTGTACAGTTAGTTACCTCACCTCATAAATATAGACAGATAGAAAATAAAATATTTGCATATTTAATTAAAAACATGCCTTATCTCTTCAGGACGCAGGCAGTCACGACTCTCCACAATGTCCCTTTGTTCGTTATCTGTGGTGCGCCAGGATTGGTTTCTCGTTGGATTGGTTTCTCGTTGAATTGGTTTCTCGTTGCTTTCCCAAAAGTTTCAATTGAGTGTTTTGTTTCTTCTAGAACGGTTGCCAGCCAAGGCACCCGTTCTAGAAGATCTCACTCTATTCTGCTATTTAGCACATAATTACGGGGAGGAAGTGGTGACAGATTTATGATTTTCTCAAAGGTTTGTGACGGTGAAAGTGACGAACTAACACAGAGTTTGAACTCGATTCGTCGATTACACCCCTTGAGCATTTAATCCTTGAATTATCTGCACATACGAATGTGTGCATGTCAGTCAGTCAGTCAAAAGCCATAAGTGATACACGCTTGGGCGATCATGTCTCGAAAAGGTTATGATTGACTGGCCAGAAGATTATCTCGCAGTAGGTTGCCATTGCTTTCTGTGGTAGACTGGATGCCAACCAAGGCTATAGAATACAATCTGTCCTGTTATTTAACCCATAACTAGAGGGAAGAGACAGGTTAATAGTTTTCCAAAGGGTATTTGCGCGTAAGTGAATACAAGGAATTCAACTGAAATTCGAACTCGCCACCCCCCGATTACTCGTTTTGAGTCGATATCCACTGCACTACAACGCATATCCCCCATTCTTATAATTCATTGTAAATAATAAAGTAACCAGATGTATGCTTACTGATATTTACTTAAATAATATCAAATATTCATTCAAAATTTCGACATGAATCTGCCAATAGCGCACGTGTCTCTTTCGATTCATGCTAGACCTAATTAAAACGTCGATTAGCTGAAGTAATATAATTTCCCCGACTGAGCACGCGTCAATGGGTGTGCAGTTACTATATGCATCGGCAAAGGGGTTATGACTGATCGCTTTAGCAAGGATTTTTGCTCATCGCCTAGTGTAACTTGAAAACGATATGCTGTAAGCTTGATTCAGACGGCTTTTTACAACCCAAGAATGTGATGGCGATAACTATTTAAAAGGCTTGGTTAGCGTGATACGAAATCAAAAAAGTCGGGTGATCAGCAAAGATTAAAGTTGGTACAGTCGTAATAAATTTCGAAATCATCTTCCTCGCATTACAGAAGATAGTCTCAAGCAGGTCTCATCATATTCATTTATCCACCACACCCAATGGTGCATAGGGTAGCAACTTTTTGTTGCTGTAACAAACAGTTTTTTTTTTTTTACGGGGCAGGGTTGTTAGCCCAGCACCCAACCCCCAAAACCGGTGGACTATTCTTGGTCTTTACGTTTACAGCATCTGCTATTCCCAAATGGTCAACCCATTTAAGTACTGATCAGGCTCGATATTGCTTAACTTCGGTGATCGGATGGGAACCAGTGCATTCAACACGATATAGCCGTAGACCAAGCAGCTCTAATTGGCTATTATTAACGTTTAGAACAAAAATATAACCGGGATGGATGTATTTTTTATTGAATTTTTCGGATAAGTGAGCCTATCATAAAGAAGGAAGCCATATTGAAAACGTAAAAATAGATATGAAAGACTATAGCGCTCATTTTGGCTCGTTTTAATTCAGAATTTATTTTAATAAAAAATTTAAGTTAAAAATGAATAATAAATTTGAACGCTTCATATAAGTAATAGACGCATCTAGTTCTATTTTAAAGTTTAAACCACTATAGAAAAACATTTTTATTTAACCACCATTCAGAAACATTCCTGCCTGCTATCAGAATGGATGACGCTAGTCTCCTAGAGAGCAACCTTAGATTTACTCTCTCAAATGACCTCAAAGGGTATAACTACATCAAAAACATAGCTGCATCTACTGCTAGGAGGGTTGGTTCACTGTGTCGAGCCATTTATAAATCTGCTGTTCGTCAATGCATTGAATACTGTTGCTATATCTTGTCGGGTTCTTCTACTATTTATCTCAATGTTCTCAACAAAATCAAAAGGGAGATCTGCAATATAATCGGTCCTGATCTGGCTGTCTGACTTTAGTCACTTTCTCCCTGACATGATGTGGCTTCCCTCTGTCTTTTTTACAAGTATTTTTATGGCAACTGAACTTATGTGCTTTTTTACGTTGTACCTCGACCACATATTTACGTACATTTACTAGTGCTATATTTACTATTTATTATCGCTACTCACCCTTTTACCGTAGAAATAGTAAAATATCACTCCTCTTCTACTCTAATAGTTTCTTTTCTCGCACTTCCCATTTGTGGAACTCACTTCCATTTACTTGCTTCCCTGATAGCTACAATCTCCAAAAGATTAAATGCAACGTCAATTGCCATCTTTTTTCTACTTGATTCCCATTCATCTCTTTCCTTTGTTTTTTTTTCTGACATCCTCGCCTGTACCGTTTTTATTCTCTTACTGAAAACCCTTGCACACCAGTAGCATTTCTGCCTTGCTTGGGGCGAAATGATTATAAAAAATAGTAATATAGACTGGATAAAAATCGTATAGGAGGCAAGGACAAATAATTCCACGATTTTTCTAAGAAATCTTATCAATTCAAAAATATAACAAAGGAATACAATTAAAAAAAAAACAGTGAACAGCTATGATCGCTTACATCCTGAAAAGACATGCCAAAAAAGTTCCGGAACTCGGCTTATCTGCATCCGATTACAAATACTATTGTTTTACGCTTAGTAAGCCATAATATTTACTATCTTTAATTCAGTAGGGCACCTAGTGCGGATCCGACTTACTAAAGCAAAAATGATCTTCTAGCAAAATTTCTATAACTTTACAAATAATTTATGAAGATAGGATACTCGTCTCAACCTGAAACCAAATAATACTTACCAATTCCTTTCTATCACACACCACTTCTGCATTTCCTTGTACCATACCCATTGTTTCATAGCTCAGATCTCGATGTCAAGGTAAAAATACGTCATAAAAGAAATTAGCAGCAAGAAAGTTTCCTATGTTTCTACGATAAACAAAACAGAATAAATCAGGAAATGTTTGTAGAAGTAGAATATAAACAAAAGAAACGAAAATCAAATATATTTTAAAAGTATGCAATTGATTTTCATTTCCTCCGATTTGTTGTATAATAAGGTTGAACTCGGCTCAATCAGCATGTCCCTTGATAATTGACCGCGATGTTCACTGTATCAGTTGAGCCGATCTGTTGGGTGTATCTCTGTAGACATCTGAAAAATTCCAATAATGGCGCTGAAAAGAAGCCGAACCAAAACGCAGGACTTTTAATGAGAGGCGAAAACATAATTTATTAAGAAACAAAATATGTTAAATAAAAGGCGATAAAGAAAGTGGGGGGAGAAATAAAAGGTAATAGAAGAAGAAGAAGAAGAAGAAGAAGAAGAAGAAGAAGAAGAAATTAACTATTTCTTTCTTTTGGATTCATTTAATGTTTAATAGTTTGCCGTTTGCTGCCTCGTGCTTTGAGACCTGCTTAGTGGCTGAGCCAGTAGCGTATCTCTCACCGGTATTCGAACCCAAACAAAGGTCGTGGTTTTTAATACTGATTTTCAAGTCCGGGCGGCAAGCATTACTCCTTGTCAGTCAGTTAAGTGCCATACGTGATACACGCTTGGGCGATCATGTCTCGAAAGAGACATGACTGACTGGGCAGAAGATTATCCCGCAGTAGGTTGCCATTGCTTTCTGTAGTAGACTGGTTGCCGACCAAGGCTATAGAACCCAATCTGTCCTGCTATTTAACCCATAACTGGAAGGAAGAGACAGATTAATACCTTTCCCAAGGGTATTTGCGCGTAAGTGAATACAATGGATTCAACTGGAATTCAAACTCGGCTCCCCGGTTTCTCGTTCCAAGCCGATATCCACTGTACGACAACGCACATCCTTACTTCTTGTAAGATTGGATAATTTATTTTTTATAATCATATCGCCCCAAGCAAGGCATTTTATTGCTACTGTTTTGCAGGTGGTTCCATAGAAAGAAAGTTATGAGAAAGAGTGACAGGTTATAGGGGATGTCAGGAAGTGGGTAAGAGAAGGATAAGAATATTGATAAGAGTGGAGCGGACAGAGAAAGGAGCATGAGGGAGAGGATGCAATTTAGTGAGATAGGAGATGACTATTGACTTTTCATTTAAATTCTTGAAGATTGTAGCTAGTAAACGGAAGGGATTTTTTTTAATGATAATATCGCCCCAAGAAATCATTTTACTGCCACTGTTGTGCAGAGGGTTACATAGAAGGAAAGTTATGAGAAAGAGTGACAGGTTATAGGGGGTGAGATAGGAGATGACTATTGACTTTACACTTAAATTCTTGGAAATTGTAGCTGTTGCGGAAGCATTCCAAACTCGTTTTCGGTATTTTATACTGGACCCTTGGTGCGGGATAATGGTTAACGAGTCTAATCTGGTTGATTGCGTATAGAGTGATCTGCAATCGGTTCCTCATACAAAATTCACCACTAAATAACCCAACAAGAATTAGCGTCTTGAATTCAACCAACCTTCTAAATTTCGGCATGGCGTAGTGGTTAACGACACTCGTTTGACTGAACATTAGTATTAAACTGTGTTCGATCTTTACTGGGTGCTCTTTACAAATTAGATAAAAAGGGGTGATATGTTGTGAAATCGATGAGCGCTCTGTTGCAGTAGATCCAGACTTGGAACGAGAAATTGAAGAACCGAGTTCGAATTCCTGTTGAATTCGTTGCATTCACTTACGCGCAAATACCCTTGGGAAAGGTATCAATTCATCTGTTCTACCTCCATTTATGGATTAAATAGCAGGACAGATAAATATTTTAACAAAAAATATTAAACGATATATTTTTTCAGATTTTTTATTTATAACAATAATTTTGTATTTACAACATTTTAAGTCATAACAAGTCTCTGCTTCTCTTTACTCTGACGATCAAATTTCTCCTATCCATTGATTTCCTGTTTGTTCATTGAGACAAACCCTCCGAAAATTGCCCATCTAATTGCCCGAATATGATAAAAAATTGTTTCGTTTTTAAGATTCTATATAAAATGATTCCTAATAGAATAAATATTTCACTGCCTGACGAGGTGATAATAAGATAGTATCGAAACACAACGGCTCTTGTGTTGCAGTCAACTAGGTTTTTATTATAAACTTATAATAAAAATATTACTATATATAATGGTATACTAATTATCGAGCACTCCTCATAAAGTAAAACAGTACAAAAAGTAGACTGCTAGCCCATTAGTTTATACTACTCCTAGTATAAATATATATAAGATACTTCTGAGATATTTTGCTACCATATAAAATACTCTACAAAATATCGAGCAATCTCAATAAAGTAACTCACGACAGTGAACTGTTAAGTCATTAGTTTGCACTCCTTCTAGTATATATATATATATATATATATATATATACTAGAATGCATACCTTTACCACGGATTTCGTTTGAAAGTGAGCGCAACTGAGCCAGCTTTTCTTTTAAATTAGAAATATTGCCTAACAAATTGCTAGAATGAAACTAGAAGTTTACATCCATGACACTTAAGCCATTGAATATTCCTCATAATAACCACATATAATAGAAAGTTGAATTCATTGCATTCACTTACGTGCAAATACCCTTGTGAAAAGTATTAATCCGTTTCTTCCTTCCAGTTATGGGTAAAACAACAGGACAGATTGGGTTCTATAGCCTTGGTCGGCAACCAGTCTACCGCAGAAAGCAATAGCAATCTACTGCGGGATAATCTTCTGCCCAGTCAGTTATGTCTCTTTCGAGACATGATCTCCCAAGCGTGTAAACCTTATGCCACTTAACTGACAGACTGAATATAATAGTTGGAATAATGATTAAGGCTTCTACTGGTCATAAAGTGGGGGGTCAGTTTATTACTTAATCACAATATGAAACCGATCCCCCCCTAATTAATACATAATAATATAATACATTTCTTTCCCCTCTACCTATGAGTCAAATAACAGGACATATTGGGTTCTATAGCCTTGGTCGGCAACCAGTCTACTACAGAAAGCAATGGCAACCTACTGCGGGATAATCTTCTGCCCAGTCAGTCATGTCTCTTTCGAGACATGATCGCCTAAGCGTGTTTCACGTATGGCACTAAACTGAATAGAAAGTACACGAAGAAAAACAAACTTTAGTTAGTCTTTCCACATATTTGATCTGGATGTATGTCGATTTATACGTGAATTGGAATAATGTAATAAATATTAAATAGGCCTTATAGATTGATTTGTCCTCAGTCCTCATAGCTTTTTTTTTTCATTTGCTATATATATAAATTATACAACTAATTTAAACCTACTTTAAATCTGACCTATAACTGCTTAGTATATATATATATATATATATATATATATATATATATATATATATATACAGATTGATTTGTCCTCATAGCTTTTTTTTCCATTTGCTATATATATAAATTATACAATTTAAACCTACTTTAAATCTGACCTATAACTGCTTAGTATATATATATATATATATAGATTGATTTGTCCTCATAGCTTTTTTTCCCATTTGCTATATATATAAATTATACAACTACTTTAAACCTACTTTAAATCTGACCTATATCTGCTTAGTATATATATATATATATATATATATATATATATATATATAGATTGATTTGTCCTCATAGCTTTTTTTTCCCATTTGCTATATATATAAATTATTCAACTAATTTAAACCTACTTTAAATCTGACCTATAACTGCTTAGTATATATATATATACACATATATATATATATATATATAGATTGATTTGTCCTCATAGCTTTTTTTTCCATTTGCTATATATATAAATTATACAACTAATTTAAACCTACTTTAAATCTAACCTATAACTGCTTAGTATATATATATATATATATATATATATATATATATATATATATATATATATAAAGAAACATTTAGAAATTGAAAAATTATTTAATGAGGCGATTGTTTCTGATTATCATTCGATAACTTCTTCACATCTGGTGAAATATTTGTTGATGACAGCAGCAAACCATCATCCGAGCCGTAATCACCCAAATTTGTTCTTAAATGAATGCCAGCATTTTTAATTTTCAAAAAAAGTTGTTCACAAGCATATGTCTTTCCAAATAATTCTACCATCATTTTCGCATTATTCAAGAGGCTTTTATATTTTCCGCTTGGCAAATCTTATCTCTTGTAGCAATCAACAGTGAATTTGGAATTAAATCTTGAATAAAAACATTCGTCTCATTGTAAGTCTTACTGATTTTTTTCTGCAACTTACACCACAAATTAATTAGATAATTAGTATCGAGGTATTAAGTCAGAGGATGTGGCCCGGGAGCCAGGAGTTGCCGATCCCTTCCCTAAGCTCGTAGTTTTTCAACTACAGTGTAGCTATTTGATTTTATCTTCAGAATTCCGACTTCAGTGTTAAATAGACGAACACCTCCGTCCACTCTTCAGGGATATCACCAATTATATATAAGAGTTAATGCACATTGATTTCTAGTCTTAAAAAATAGTGCTTGATATAATATGAAAGAACTATTAATATATATTTTTTGGAGTTTCATGCACGAGGCAAACTTCATGCGTTTAGTATACACACAGGTATATGTTTTTCCGGTATTTTTTAGTTCAAAATGTAATGAAAGTTAACATTGTGAACTAAATAATATCGCAAAAGCAGATTCAAGAACTATTGGTTAGAAATGCAAACTTTCATTACATTTTGAATAAAAAATATCTCAACAGTGAATTTGGAATTAAATCTTGAATAAAGACATCCGTCGCATTTTAAGTTCAACTGAGTTTTTTTTTTCTGCTACTTACACCACAAATTAATTAGATAATTAGTATCGAGGTATTAAGTCAGAGGATGTGGCCCGGGAGCCAGGGGTTGCCGATCCCTTCCCTAAGCCAGTAATTTACAACCACAGTGTCGCAGCACACTAGTGTGCAGTGCGATATTCTCATTTCTTTGCGATCGTGGGCTCAAAATAAAACATTCGACGGTACCCATTGATACATTTTGGATTTCATTAAAAACTTTCTGCTTCTTATTTATGTGAATTACGCTTCTCAGCTCTATGCTCAATTGAAAAAGAAATGAGCATCAGCTTGTCGTACATTGAAGAGATCAGGAAAAATCATCAAGCACATTTTGCATGAAATGAGCTGCACAAATATTTGAATAGAAATACTGGAATAAACTAAGTTAATAATTGTGAATCAATTTTTTTTTAAACGTATGGTTTTATTTCATAACATTTAAATGTATGCCGTTACTTAAAAATATTCAGAAACACTGTTTAGGCCAAACATTTCAGGCCACCCTCTTGAACAGAATCGCCTAAAAACTCAAAGTTGTATGTCTTTTTTTAAAACTGATTTACTAGCTTATTTCGGTATAGAGGGACTTTTTCTTCTTGAAGTGTTTTACTTTTATCATATATTTATTATTAAGGACAAAATTGTTCTAATGATGCAGGCATTTTTCTTAAAAAAAAAACCTTCTTCTATGTGACATGTCCCTTCAGGACGTAGTCGATCATGGCCTGCCACATCTCCTATCTCTGTTAGCTCTTAGTTCGCTTTCTTTTGTTACACCACGCAAGCCCCGTTGTCATCCACCAGCCCAGACCGTTCAAATATGTTACCCGCTGCTTTCTCCTGTCTATCCTTCCCTCTATCTGACCTGTGAGTATCAGATTCTCCAAGCCTTCTTTCATGATCACATGTCCGATGAACTTCAGCTGTCTTTTCCTGATGCTCAGTATTAATTTCCTTTTCGTTTCCATCTTTTCCAAAACCTCATCATTGCTCATATGCTCGATCCATGATATCCTCAGCATCCTTCTGTAGAACCACATTTCAGTTGCTTTAAGTTTTTCCTTTCTCTTTGATGACATTGCCATATTGACGGACTGACATCACATAGCAATCCAGTACTCTCTCCCTTGTTTCTTGCGAAATTGTTCTGTTTCTTAATACTCTTCTCAGCTCCTGGAATGCATCCTTGTGCTTTTGGGTATCAGGAATATAAAAGTATAGAAACTGATGTGACCATAAAATGAGGGGTCAGTTTATATATTGATTGTAATGTGGAACTGATCCCCCACTTTATAACCATCATGCTTCTGCAGAACCACATTTCAGCTGCTTTAAGTTTTTTCTTTCTCTTTGATGATATTGTCCAGCATTCACTGCCATATTGAAGGGCTGATATCACATAGCAACCCAGTACTCTTTTCTTTGTTTCTAGTAAAATATTCCTGTCTCTTAATACTCTACTCAGCTCCTGGAACGCGTCCTTTGCCATGCCAATTTGCCTTCGGCCCTTATTATCGCAATTTCCCAGGTATATAAATTTTTGCACCGGCTTGATTTTAGTATCCTCCATCTGTATTTGGCATTTTGGGCTCCTTTGTTTGCTGATGACCATGCATTCGGTTTAATTGTAGTTTATTTGCAGTCCTTACTTTCGACTTTTTTAAGCTAACTTCTTTAAGTGGTCTTCTGATTTCTTTTCCGTGTCTGCTATCAGCACTGTATCATCTGCGTATCTTATGTTGTACGGATTGTGGACGTCGATGATGAATCCTGACATAACTCTAGCGTTCTCAGAATAGTCTCGCTGTTCAAGTTGAATAGATCCGACGAAAAGACACTTCCTTGTCATACTTTGTATCTTTGTATATCTGCTGAATTCGTTTAATGTCCGTATTCAAGCGGTTTGCTGCCAGTAGATGTTCTTGATTACTCTAATGCCTTTTCCAAATATGACGAGGTTGCTGAGAATTTCTAACAATTATTTGGGGCGTACTTTGTTGAATGCCTTTGCATAGTCTATAAAAGATAGGTACACGTAATTTTTCATTTGTATTGCTCTTTCTGATAGCATTCTAAGCATAAATATTGCCTTCCTTGTTCCAGTGTCCTTGACGAAACCGCACTGTTCTTGTCTAATCTCTGGCCTGATTCTGCTTCACGCTTTATTCATCAGTATTGTTAAGTGGCTCGTTAAACTAATTATTCTATGGAGTTCGCATTCGTTTGCATCTGGCTTTGTAGGCAGAGCTATGAATATTGATCTACATAGGCCCTCTTGTGTTACACCGCTGTTGTAGATTTCATTTATTATTTCTGTAATTTTCTCTATACCGAAATCGTCTAAGGCTGTCAGTATCTCTATTACAATACCGAATGGTCCAGATGCTTTATTTTTATTCAGGTTTGCCGTTAAAGCCTCCACTTCGAATTTTAATATTTTCGATCCGTCAACATCATTGCTTATTGCCGGTTGCTCTCTCTAGTCATGGAAGAGATCATTTATATATTCTTCCCGTCAGGGGAATATTTCCTTTTTCTCTAATATGATAGTTCCATCATTAGACTCTTTTTTTTCATAATAAACTAGTATTGTCATCCTCATTTTCAAGCCTCGATAGATTCTAAAACCGTCTTGCGAGTGACAAATTATTACCCACCCGGCAACCCCTCCTTCATAGGCGCGATGTGGCAAGCCTCTTGCTGCTCGCTCACTACTTTTATGGGAAATTTTCGGACGAACTGCAGTTTGCAAGTTCTAACCTTCACAGTGAAAACTTCCTCGACCCCATGCCACTTAATTTGGAGCAAACTAATTATTTTACCACTGTTTTCCATTTGTGAGAATTAAGGTTTAAGTTTCTTCCTGCGAACCACTACATTGTGAAACTGACTCCCAAGAGGATGTTTCCCGGATCCCTACACCTTTACCTGTTCAAATCGTTCACCGTTTTCTTCCTTTCATATACGTATCAGTCAGTTGAGTGCCATAAGTGAAACACGCTTGGGCGATCATGTCTCGAAAGAGACATGACTGACTTGGCAGATGATTATCCTGCAGTAGGTTGTCAGTGCTTTCTGCGGTAGCCTGGTTGCCAGCCAAGGCTATAGAACCCAATCTGTCCTATTATTTAACCCATAACTGGAAGGAAGAGACGGATTAATACCTTTCTCAAGGGTATTTGCGCGTAACTGAATGCACAAATACGAATTACATGTACGTATAAATTGCCAATTTGTTGTATCGTCGTATGAAGAGATACACAGCGAAGTGTAGATAAACTACTTTGTTAACAGAGTGGTACAACGAAGATGTATATACAATATTTAGTCTCTCGTCGTAGTAGATGTAACTTCCCAAAGTCCGTGATAAGGACAACTCCCCTTGCTAAACGCACATTGTCTTTGATACATCCGGGTGACCAGATGTCACATGAATGTCACATGACACAATACAATTATTTGTCTATACTTCCATTTACATTGTTTACATTTTTCGGGCTGTTAATCATATTTTTATAGCTATATTCACGACGTTTCGATAACTAAGATATCCAGAAGTGGCATGGCTCATGGAACGATAGCAATATACCACAGAAATCGAAATAAAGGGTTCGGTTTGAAATTCCAATTATTTGAAGAAGGCCGGAGCGTACAACGCCCGAAACGTTATGAATATAGCAATAAAGATGAGGACACCAATGTAAATAACGCAAACTGCTTATTACTCTGTCTCTCTAGCTCGAGTGGCCCTCAGGCCTTGTACAGGGGAAAACTCACTAAAAAAATATTTTTGTCTAATATACTTTAATGACTAATCGACGGATTTAAAATTTTAAGTAAACCGCTCTCTAACATCAACTGGATACTAATGGATTAAATAGTCTCAGCATCCCAGATTAGTAGGGGTTAATTAAAACAAAAAATGAAATTACTAATTAATTAATTTTAACTTGCTAATTATTAAAATCAGTGAGTAGTTCCACATCTTTGGTTTATAGTGTAAGGCTAAACACACCATAACGAGGTGTGTATGTTAAGCCAAGACGGATTATCAGTATATAGTTCCTAATTAATAGGGGTATCTTTTCTTTTGATATATCTTTGTAGTGTAGCGGGTATCGGCTCGGTACAAGAAATCGGAGAGCCTAGTTAGACTTCCAGTTGAATTCTTCGGAATGACTTAGGCGTAGATCTTCTCGAAAAAAGTATTAATTTATCTCTTCCTTCCAGGAAGGATGGGGTTCTATAGCCTTGGTTAGCAACAGTGTACCGCTAAAAAATGACAACCTACTGCAGAAAAATCTACCCAGTCAGTCAGACATGATTGCTCAAGCGTGTATCATGTATGGCACTTAACTGACTGATTCTCTTCACTGAGAGAATTCTTAAAGTTTGTATTCTTAGAATTGGTTTTAGTTAGCCATTCCGTTTTCATTTCGCTCTTGTAGGAAGAAATAAAAGCCTTGCCAGGATTCGTCATTGGCGGCCACAATCTCAACAATATCCGATAGGCAGATGACACGGTGCTGATAGCAGACACGGAAAGGAGAATGCAGGACCTTCTACAGAACTTAGTAAAAGAAAGTGAAAAGAAAGGAGTGAGCATAAATCTCAATAAAACTGAATGTATGGTCATCTGAAAAAAAGGAGACCAATATGCCAACTGCAAGTTAAAGAATCTAAAATAAAACAAGTAAAAACATTCGAATATCTGGGAAGAGTTTTGACAGAGGATGGAAAGTGCGACATGGAGATCAAAAGACACATTCGCGTGGCCAAAGACGCATTTCAGAAGCTACGGAAAGACAGGAAAATCTTATTAGAAACAAAGAAAAGAGTACGGATTGCTATGTGATATCTGTCCTTCTGTATGGAAGTGAGTGTTGGACGATCTCATCAAGGATGAAGGAGAGGCTTGAGGCAGCAGAAATATGGTTTTACAGAAGGATGCTGAGGACACTATGGACGGAGCACGTATGCAAAGATGAGGTGGGGGAAAGGATGAAAACGAGAAGAAAACTGATAATAAATATCAGGAAGAAACAAATTAGGTTCCTGGAAAATGTAATGAGGAAGGAAGGCCTGGAGAACTTGATACTCAGAGGTCTAATAAATGGAAGAAGAGAGTAGGGAAAGCAGCGCGAGATGGTTGATGATAAGGGGCTTAGAAGAGATACCAAGAGAAAAATTATTGAGAACAGTAAGTGGAATTCCATGATCGTCTACGTCCTGAAGGGACACAACACATTAAGAAGAAGAAGGATTTAGATTTGTAAACCAAATCTAGGCAATGTAGACTCCATATACGGTTAATATCACAGCAAGCAAGGCCCTATTTTCCTCATTTTAAATAAGCAAGTCCTCTTCACGCAGATTATTTTCTCGAAATCTTTATATCTACTGAGTTTCGTAAAAACAGAACCTTTCACTAATCATCTACCTTCAGTATCTCTCTTTATCGTTTCCAGGTTGCAATTCTTACAATAGTGCAGAAAATATATATATATATATATATATATATATATATATATATATATAAATGGCAAGATGTTTGTGTGTGTGTCTGTTTATCTGTCTGTATGTTCTATATACAAATCCACAATTTTTATCTGATTCTCACCAAACTTCACACAAATATTCTTTAGGCTGAGTCTGAGTTCCAGGACCATGGATTAGTTTTAAAGTTTTCATTACACTGTAGCAACGCCAGGTTATACTGCTAGTGCCAAATAAAGTTCGTTATGTTTAGGTTATGGGCCTAAAATCATTGTGCGTAAAACAAAAACTTTAAATTAATTCTAAAACATTAAAATCCCCTAAAAAACAGAACGTATTTCAAAATGCAACTACAAAGACAAATTCTTACTACGTTGATAAAAATGCATCATAATCTCATTTAATATATTTAGAAAATAAAATTAATTGATAAATGAAAATGAACAAATTCATCGTCACGACTATAAATATTTAACAAGTGGAAGAGTTGCTCAGCCCCTGCGAATTTTTCATAGGGACCCGGTGACCAAGATGAGGAGCATGCTTAAGGGTCAGATAGATATTGATGTATATGTAGAAAATGCATATATACACTACCGGCCATAATTATTAGGCCACCCCAGTTCTATATTTCTTAAAGAAATGATGTATTTCCTTATGAATTCAGCTGGAATTCGAAATCGGGGAGCCGAGTTCGAATTCCAGCTGAATTCATAGCCTTCACTTACGCGTAAATATCCTTAGGAAAGGTATTAATCCGTCTCTTCCTTCCAGTTATGGGTTAAATAACAGGACAGATTGGGTTCTATAGCCTTGGCTGGCAACCAGTCTACCGCAGAAAGCAATGGTAACATACTGCGGGATAATCTTCTGCCCAGTTAGTCATGTCTCTTTCGAGACATGAGCGTCCAAGCGTGTATCACATATGGCACTTAACTGACTGTATTTCATTCTATTTTTAGTATTTATTGCCAAATGAAAATAGAATGGTTCTTTTGTTTTTATTACTTAGCAAAATTTTAGACGGTAAGTAAACAATGAACGCGTCCAAATCACCCTAAATTTTCTTCATTCTTTCAGTGATGAAACTGCAATATACGTAATGATAAAATATTTATAAATTCATTTGATGTACATGATATTGTGCACTATTAACAAAAGAACCATTCTATTTTCATTTACAATTATTTACTTAGTAATAAATACTAAAAATATTATGAAATACATCATGTTTTTAAAACACTGGGGTGGCCTAATAATTATGGCCGGTAGTGTGTGTGTGTGTGTGTCTATATATATATATATATATATATATATATATATATATATATATATATAGCAAATCTACAGTCTGCGATGGGTAAATTGTCGCTCTTTGTTATGTAACATTTTGCAAAGTAGTATTAACAAAAGAACCATTCTATTTTAATTTACAATTATCTACTTGGCAATAAATATTAAATAATAGTATGAAATACATCATTTTTTAAAAACACTGTGGTGGCCTAATAATTATGGCCGGTAGTGTATGTATATAAGGCAAGCATGAAACAAGATCAAAGCACTCACAGAAAGGCATCATTTACTGCCAGTTATTCAACATTTCTACTTGCAGCGAGTATAAAATGTGTCTCAGTAGACTAAAACGTCCTATAAAACTACCAAAATATTAATGTGACAACTACAACAAGAGAAGCCTAACGTTGTCACATTTGCTAAAGAAATTGTAAGTATTGTCTGGTTCATACTACTCCGTGGTCTTTTGAACAGTAATACTTGTTTATCTCCCGTTTCCTGTTTGTTGGGACGCCCGCGCCTATTCGGCTATAATGGACTATTCCATTACTATGTAAAGTAATGGTGGCATCTACGTAGGGGAGTTTGCCGACAAGTCTGTCGTAGACTTCCGGTGACGACCCGGAAGTACCCATTGCTCATACTACGTCTTACGACGGTTGAGACAATTAACCTTTATTCTTGTATTGGATACTAATAACCTTTGTAAATACTATTTTCATGGAATACAACAAATTAACCTATTCCTGTTGTTGAGTTATTTATTCTTACTCACGACACAACACTGTTAAAATTGGGTTTCCTGTTCCTTCTGATATCTACTTCAATTTTATACTTCTGACGTCATCTTATAAGCCCTGAAACTTCACTTACTACTAATATGTTATTTCTTTCCTCAATGGGAGTAGATAGGTTCGCCAATCATCCCGTTTACATTCCTACCTGGTCTTTTAAAGGGTAGTAGAGACTTATCAGGCTTACGGCCATATCACGTTGAATACACCGGTTCTCACGCGATCACCGAAGTTAAGCAACGTTGAGCCTGGTCAGTACTTATATGGGTGACCGCTTGGGAATATCAGGTGCTGTAAGCGTGTAGTGACGGATGTGCGTTGTGGTGCAGTGGATATCGGCTCGGAAAGAGAAATCGGTGAGCCGAGTTCGAATTCCATTTGAATACCCTGCATTCACTTAAGCACTGGTACCCTTGGGTAAACGTATTAATCAGTCCCTTCCCTACAGTTATGGGTTAAATAACATGGTAGGACTTGGAAACCCTGCCCTTAAAAAGAAATCCCAATGAATCTTCATACTCGAAAAGAAAAAAAAGTATTACTAGACATAGAACTTATATAAAAAACAAACAAGAAAAAGGTATTACCAGCAATAAAATAAAAAAAAATAAATGACCCGCCGATGCTGATATGCGATAAAAAGAAAACAACCAACTAAAAAAAGATTTTTATTTTTTTTAATTTTTTTTTTTATAAGAGTTTCACCCCGAGCAAGGCATGTCACTGCCACTACTGTGCAGGGGGCTACGTAGAGTGGAGAAAGGCTGATTAAATATAGGAAATAACAGAGGGTGGGTGATAGGCGGGTGAGGATACCGAAAATGAGGGTTGGGTAGATGAGAGTGTTGTGAGAATAGTTGGGAGTTAGTGTGATAGGGGGTGTCTATTGACCCTACATTTAAACACCTGGAGATTGTAACTGTCGGGAAAGCAGACTTGTGGAAGGGAGTTCCACAGGCGGGAAGCGCGAGAAAAGAAGCAGTTGAAGTAGAATTTACGGTTACATCTTATTTGTTTAACTGTAAAAGGGTGGGACCTAGTTGCTAATCTAGTATCTCGTGTAAATTCGTCTCTTGTTTCCTATATAAAATTGAGATTCCAGTTCTTTCTTATACTCACTCCTGGTAACCCCTTTTTCTTAGTGACATTATCGACTTGCCTATACTGAATTTATTTTAAAATAAAAAAACATATTCGTTCTACACATTTTTGAGGCTAAATCAAGTGATTGCATACCTCGAAATCGAGTTTTAGCCATATATATATATATATATATATAAATTGGGCGAATTATAAATCCATTCCTGATAATTTATTTCATGAATATTTATTTTTTAAAATATTCAACTCCTCAGACCAAAATTTTTTACAAAAATGAATCGTTTAGATTTATCCAGATGGGAGAAATATTTGAGGAAGGGGAAGAAGAAAAACATTTAAATTTAAACATGTAAATTTAAGGGCCATATCCTCCCATTTGATTAAAAGTAACTCATTTCTGTTTGTAAAACATTTCCATCTGAAATGTTGAATACTTTTTTAATATTCATTAAATAAATTACCAATAATGGATTTATATCTCGTCCAATTTATTTTCATTATAATACTCTGTTAAATTCTAATACTGAGTTCTCATCGAATTACGATACTTAGTGGAATTTTTTTTTTTAATCATTTCACCCCAAGCAAGGTATTCCACTGCCACTAATGCGATTTCACCCCAAGCAAGGTGTTCCATTGCCACTAATGCGCTTGGGGCTACATGGGGGAAGATAAATAGAAAGAGTGGTTAGATATAGGAAATGTCAGAAGTGGGGTGATAGATAGTTGGGTGGGTGGGAAGAGTGTTTGAAAGAATGGAAGCGAGTTAGTTTGCTAGGAGGTGTCTATTGACCTTACATTTAAACTCCTGGAGATTGTAGCCGTCGGGGAAGCAGTCTTGTGGAAGGGAATTCCACAGTCGGGAAGTGCGAGAAAAGAAACTGTTGGAGTACAAGTCCTTACAAATTACAAAGGATACTTCTTAATTATACATATATATATATATATATATATATATATATATATATATATTAAGTAAGTCATTCATCGAGTTTTATTCGACCTCAACAGAAAGCACTGGACGGTTGCTTAATCCTATATTTGGGACTCATCAGCACTACCAGGAATTGAAACCCAGACAGTCCTATGGGCAAAAGGGTTCAGCAGAGTTTCACCACGGAATATCAGAATAAGCGGCGCTAAATTGAGTTTAATTCGTCACCTCTTCATCACCGGGGCCTGTGGTAAAGTTGGTATGACGTTCGCTTAATAACACAACTTAATATCGTTCTGATCTTTATGCTCGCTACTATATATATATATATATATATATATATATATATATTAACGAGCATAAAGATCAGAACGATGTTAAGAAAAATTTAAAATAACGTTTTTATTTTAAAGTTTTTAAAGGTCATTTTATCAAGGAAAATTAAAATTAAAGATTAAAGATTAAAATCCAACAGAATAGTAGGATAAAGAACAAATAAAAAACGTTTATAAATTTAACGTTCCGCTTTTATTTAAGATTCATCAAGATTTTGCGAGGAAGAATCAATAATTAATAAATGTTTAATTTAGTAAAATACCCGATTTTATATTCTTACCCTAAAAAAATTTCAATAATGCAAAATAATTATTAAATTTTATGGATTTATTTAATCGTTCTGATGTTTTTGATCATCCATTTTTTCGAATGTTATGTAATTATTCGTATAACTATCTTTTATTGGGCTTTATATTTTGGAATTATATAATTTGCCTTCATATCCTTAAAGTTTCCACACATACACACAAATACACGCTTTTATATTTATCAGCCTCAACAGACAACGTGTCCTGGGTATGACGATAAATAATATCCGGCAGCAAGATCTTTGAATTGAAGGTTTTGCGAAACCTGCAACTAAGTCTTAATTGCTGTTGCTTTAAGTTCCACCCTGTTACGTGGTTGTAGAACTTATTCGGGTTTCTGCTATGGAGAAATAATGAATCCCTAAATTGGGGTAAAAAATTAGGAAAGCACAAAAATCCATGTTGTGACATGGCTCGATCACGTGACCAGACTTACATATAAAGAATGAGTCGATTGAACACGGCAGTTAGTGTGAGCTGAGGCCTACCGTTAACAACCGTAATTACTTGCTAACTCAACCATCCATATTGTTACGATCTAGTACGAACAATTTATATTGTATCTACCGAATAAAAGGTATTATTTCAACATCTGTGCATTGTTTTACCACTCGACAATACAACAATCCTAGCAATGCACTTTAATTTTTAAAAAATTACCAGCAGTACATTTTTGAAATAACAATTTCAAAATCTTCCAAGAAAATTAAATTTTGACATTAAATGACCCATAAGAAGTTGATATGCCATTAAACAAACCAAACCCAACCAATTGAGAACCAAATATATATTTTTATGTGAATATTTTCTTTTCATAACATTATATGCATATAGTATTGCTAACAAGATATATATATATATATATATATATATATATGTGTGTGTGTGTGAGTATGCTTATATATATATATATATATATATATATATATATATATAAAAGAAAGAAAATTTAAAAGGAGGAAGATTCAAAGTTTGTTATCAGTATACCCAGAAGGGGAAGAGTAGTAAGCGCCAAAACAAAAGGCCAGGTAGACGGTAATCTTCTTAATCAGACTTTAGCATCTCCAATTCTTAGTAAATCTGCGCAGTAACCAATCACGCGGTCGCCATCCTTGCTTTGTGGGCCTCAACTGTTGACTTGTTGTGTTGTAATTTACCAGCAGGTCGCCAGACGCGACTAAGCGATCTGGGCCAGATTACTCGGCTTATCTTGCCTGGTTCCCCCCCACCCACCTAACTTCCATCAGCGTCTCCACCATCACTTATACTCTAACTGTTCTTCGTTTTTCTTTCCGCCATCTTTCCGATGGGACAGCCCTGTCGACCGGTAATCCTGCCGGAGACAATCGATTAGTCGGGGCAAAATTGGAAAATGAAATAAATCCACTCGCCGTGCCACTCTTCAAAGTTCTCCTCTCTCAGCTTATCTGCCAGTCATTTTAGTGCTGAGATTATTATCTGCGGAAAAGGTGAAAGAAACTTCGCGTGATTTTTAGTTTTGGACGATGAAGATTCACCATTTTGAAGTCTTATACCATCACCTTTAACTTTCAATCACTCACCACCGTTCGTCTGTTCACGAGGGTGACCCAATAGTGTAATCCAATTATACTCTGTAGAATGATGGTCAGAAGAATGGAACAAAGAACTTATTTGTTAATTGGTAAATTACATGGAAACTTTGCTTTGGTAATTTAAAAATAACGTTTATAATCTATATATATAAAAGGCAATTTGTGAGTCTGTGTGTAAATGTTCCCTATGCACACCTACATTTTTTTAAGCTACGCCATTCAAACTTTCTAGGAACACATATCTACAGGGAAGCCATGTCGACACATCATTTTTGAGTTTAAGTTCAGAAATTTTCCCTTTCGCACTTTTTGGCCAATGGAGCCGATTGTTTACATTCGCACCGTAAAACATCTAAGATCTAAGATGGTTGCTAAATTGCGTCACAGAAATCAAATCGCACCTGTCAAACGCGACTAAAATATTTTTTTTATTAAAAAAAAATATGAGCCTTTATATTTAATTTTTATTCCGACGTTTTAAAAATTCATTTGGTCAACAAAAAAAATGTGAATATTTTCCCCCGTAATTTTGAAACAAAAGAAATATTTAAAAAAAAAAATGTTTTTTTCAAACAAAAACAAAATATGTAAAAAAAAAAAAAAGTGGCATCTTCTACTACTAAAATGTTTTGAGTTGCACGGGCAACGCCGGGTTATGATGCTAGTATTATATAAAGCTCACAAATCTCGTAAACACTCTAATCATCGGACCAACACTTACAGAGCCATCGTAGCAGCAGTGTGTGACTCTGACGAAGCTTGGTCTATTTTAGACTGGTTTTGAATCCACAGTAGTTCTATACTTAGAATGGTTGTCAAACAACCCCAATGACATGGCGGCCAGAAGCTCTTGATGAAGCCGGGCTTCAAAGTTGGAGCCAATCGGGAGTAGACTGACCTGGAAAGAGATAAGATCTATCGAGACTATTTGGACAAGGCACAATACAAATTGCTGAACATCTATCCCTCTTTCAACCCACGTATGTGCAGTGAACTGGCTAGGTGCTCAGATACGCTGTACCTGCACCTGTTGCGGCATCTAACCGGTCGGTTAAGCCGGCACCGTCAAACGAACTAGTCACAATCGAACGAAAGCTGATCAAGCGTACAGAGACTGTATTTCTTCAGGCGGGCAAATTAATAGTAGGAGTTCGAACCGACTGAAATTCAAGGTTTCTTCTCCTAGACTTGTTGCCACCAAAAGCAATACGGCCAAATTTGTCCAGTTATTTCACCCATAGCTAAGGGAGACGATTTTACTATCTTATCTAAGGGTATTTAAAATTATTTATAAATAGAACTTTGTCTCTCTGTGTGTATCCGTTACCTATAGACTCCGAAACGGCTGAACCGATTTTCTTGAAAATTTACACAGTTGTACTATAAGCTAGGTTTTGTTTAAGTTCTCACGTCATCTGCGGACAAAGCCGAGAGCTTTGCCCACAGATTCTCATCCAACTCCACATTCGACTCGTCCGAAGTACACCCACCCGACTTCCCTATTAGAACTGAGGCCAAACTGCACGACGTATATATTACCCCGACAGTAGTATCCAGAGTAATTTCAAAATTCGACCCCCATAAGGCGTGTGGAGACGATGGAATCCCGGTGATAGTCCTTAAGAGGTGTGCTCCTGAACTTTCCCCTGTCCTCTCTAAACTATTAAACTACTGCCTTTCTGCTTCCTGCTTTCCTGCGTGCTGGAAGTTCTCTTCAGTCGTTCCTGTATTTAAGAATTGTGGTGAACCCTCGGACCCATCCAACTATCGCCCTATCAGTCTTCTACCGATATTTGGGAAAGTATTTGAGGCTATAATCAATGCTGAAATAGTTCATCATCTCACCGCCCACAAACTGTTCTCCGACAGGCAATATGGATTCCGCTTTGCCAGGTCCACAGCTGACCTGCTAACAAACGTAACGGAGTACATGCTACAGGCCCTTGATGAGTCTGACGAGGCTCGCGCGGTTGCTCTGGACATCTCCAAGGCTTTCGACAGGGTTTGGCACTCTGGCCTCCTATGCAAACTACGCGGTTATGGTATTACCGGTCGCCTGCTTGACCTAATCCAACCTTTCTTAAATAACCGCAAAATGAAGGTCGTTCTGAATGGGCGTACCTCTTCGTCCTACAGCACGAATGCTGGTGTCCCACAGGGCTCTATCCTGGGCCAGACGCTCTTTCTTATTTTCATTAACGACCTCCCAGATGAGATCAAGTCCCAAGTAGGCATCTACGCAGATGACACTACAATATACTCCCGCACCAGTAAGAAACCTGTCGTGGCGGACAGACATAATCTCGCTGCTGACCTTGAACGGGATCTACACTCTGTGGTGAACTGGGGCAAGAAGTGGCTTGTCAACTTCAATTCATCTAAGACCAAGCTGTTGTCTGTCAACCATTACAGGCAACCTCTCCTGCCTCCCATAAGCATAGACCAAGCGATTCTCCCGGAGAGTAATATACTACGCCTCCTCGGACTTACCCTGTCCTCAGACCTCAAATGGAACTACTATATTGAATCAATAGCAAAATCTACTGCTAAGAAGGTTGGGTCACTATGTCGATCCAGGATGTTTTTTCCGCCTGAATCCATCCTGCATATATACAAGTCAACCATCCGTCCGTGCATGAAGTACTGCTGCCATTTATGGTCAGGTGCCCCTGCTGTTCCCCTCAGTGTTCTTGACAGGCTCCAAAGGAGAGTCTGTAATGCGATAGGTACTGATCTGGCGGCTCGACTACAGCCATTTCCCCATCGTCGAAATGTGGCTTCCCTTTGTCTGTTCTATAAATACTTCCATGGCTTCTGCTCAGACGAACTTAAGTCACTGATGCCTCCTCAACAGGTGCTTACTCGTGCAACCAGACTGGCAACTGGGTCCCACCCATTCACAGTCAGGTTAGCCAAATGCAGACGACAATTCTACTCCTGCAGCTTCTTCTCTCGCACTTCCCGCCTGTGGAATTCGCTCCCGTATTCTTGCTTTCCTGACGGCTACAACCTCCAGAAATTTAAGTGCAAAGTCAATACTCATCAACTAACCACTGGACTCTAGCTCTCTCCCCACCCCCGTATAACCTTCCCTTTCTCTCCACCTATGTATCTGTCATCGCACCTGCTTTATCAGATTTCTATTGTTCCTTTCTAACTAGTTTGTACTCCTCACTCTTTTCTAATTAATCTTTTTACATTTATGCAGCCCCCTGCACATCAGTGGCGTTTCCGCCTTGCTCGGGATGAAATGATTAAAACAAAAACAAAAAAAAAGAAGGTACCCCCGATAAATATCGAAAATCGATAATCGAAAAATCGGGTTATAGAAGGAGTGGTCCGATTTTAATCAAATCTGATACACTCATAGACGAAGACATAAGAAACGATATTCAGAAGTTTCAAGGTTGCAGTTCTTACAATAGTGCATAAAATCGATAATGTATATATATATATATAAAACGCAAGATGTTTGTGTGTGTGTCTGTTTACCTATCTGTATGTCCTTTATACAAATCCACAATTTTTATCTGATTCTCACCAAACTTCACACAAATATTCTTTAAGCTGAATCTGAGCTCCAGGACCATGGATTCGTTTTAAAGCTTTCATTATACCCGAGCAACACCGGGCTATACTGCTAGTTAGCACATAAGTGAATGGAATGAAGTCGACGGGAATTTCCGATTCTTCAGTCTGAGGCGCTATTACTGCTGGGTGCTCTTAACAGTTACGCAGTAACACGACGCCCACATCCATTCATGGGATTGATGATGGTGGCTTATATTTAAATATAATATAATCTATACATGGGATTGATGATGATGGCTTATATTTAAATATAATATAATCTATTCATGGGATTGATGATGGTGGCTTATATTTAAATATAATATAATCTATTCATGGGATTGATGATGGTGGCTTATATTTAAATATAATATAATCTATTCATGGGATTGATGATGGTGGCTTATATTTAAATATAATATAATCTATTCATGGGATTGATGATGGTGGCTTATATTTTATAGACCCTTATAGTACAACTGTGTAAATTTTCAAGAAAATTGGTTCAGCCGTTTTGGAGTCTATAGGTAACGGATGCACACGCACAGAGACACAGACACACACACACACACACACACACACACACACACACACACACACAGACAAAGTTCCATTTATAAATACGTTTAAATTATGGCATGTGGAAAAATATGATAATGTAACAATTGCAAGTGAAAAAAATATATATAAGACTATAATATTGTATGCGGAAAATATAATACTATTTTAGAACGACAGAGCGAAAAAAAATTATTACTCGTGGTATTATTAATTGTGTATATTACAGTCGCAATATTAGTGGAGTGAAAAACATTTTTATTACAAAATTTCTAAAAAAAACTAGCTGAAAATAAAAGAGAAGAAAAGAGAAAAATATATTTTTCAGGTATGAAGTGATAGGTTAGGCGAGGTCATCATTGGCAGCCATTATATGACAAAGCGAAAACAAATAAATAAGAAAGACATTATTGGAAGCATTGAGTTTTACGACTGGTGGAAGTGAAAAATAACGGTAGTCAAAACAAGTTTTCGACGACTGTTAAAAACTTTTGATGACGTTAAAGAAGGTCAAAACCTTAATTCCCGAATTCGCTGGGAAAGGTTTTAACTTGGGAAACAAATAATGTAATTACTTGAACTAGAAGAAGAAGACGAAAAGAAATGTTCAACTTTTTTGTTCACTTTATTGAACTCATACCTCTTTGGGTCAAGTTACTGGATTCAACCAACCCTCTCATCTGTGAGGACATGAGTGTATGAATTTTTATAAACTTAATACCTTAGTAATGATTTCTTTACTAGATTTTATATTATAATTTTTTTCTAATTATTGTTTTTCTTTAACATTTCATATTACTTGTTCCCATATTGTATTCATTTCTATGCTTAGTTGTGGCCGAGCAAATGTACTGATTCTTCAACTCAGTCTATTATTTCCACCTCGTCTCACAGGGGGTTGGTGATTACCCTGTGCAAGGCTGTAACGCAACTGGTGTGCAGGGGGCTACATAAGAGTAAAAAGATTAAGTAGAAGAGAGTGAAGATAGAGACAATTCAGTTAAAAAGGTGCAAGAAAAGGATGGGAATACAGGTGCGATGACAGTTGCAAAGGTGAAGAGAAAGAAAAGTATATACAGGGTGGTGAAGAAAGAACTAGGGTCAAGTGGTTAAGAGATGAGTATTGACATTGCATTTAAATTCTTGGAGGTTGTAGCCGTCAGGAAAGCAAAAATATGGAAGAGAGTTCCACAGGCTGGAAGTGCGAGAAAAGAAGCTGCAGGAGTAGAATTGCCGTCTGCATTTAGTTGATCTAACTATGAATGGGTGAGACCCAGTTACCAATCTGGTTGCACGAGTAAACACCTGTTGCAGAAACACTAGTGACTTCAGTTCGTTGGAGCAGAAGCCATGAAAGTACTTATAGAACAGACAAAGGGAAGCCACATCCCGTCGGTGGGGAAGTGGCTGAAGTCGAGCCGCCAAGTCGGTACCTATCACATTACTGATTCTCCTTTGGAGCCTGTCAAGGACACTGAGATGAACAGCAGGGGCGCCTGACAATATATGGCCGTAGTATTCCATGCACGGACGAATGGTTGATTTGTATATATGCAGGATGGATTCAGGCGGGAAAAACATCCTGGCCCGACACAGTGACCCAACCTTCCTAGCAATGGATTTAGCTATGGACTCAATGTAGTGGTTCCACATGAGATCAAAATAGAGGGTAAAGGTGAGGAGGCGCAGTATATTGCTCTCAGGGAGACTCGCTTGCTCCATGCTTATGGAAGGCAGGAGAAGTTGCCTGTGATGATTGACTGACAGTAGCTTGGTCTTCTTACCAATTCACCACAGAATGTAGATCGCTCCCAGGTCAGCAGCGAGATCTCCATATAGGATCAGCTTCGCCTGATGCTTCTATTTCCCCTCGTGTTACAGAATTAAGCTGTTCCTGCAGTCTAAACTTATGAGATCTTCCTGATTTTCCTTTAAATTTCTTACCATAGCTGCATGGGAATAGCGTACACACAGTCCTTAATCATGTTCTTTTCGATGGGAGGTCTTACTAGGAAGAGGTATCTGCGAAGTGCTGAACCACTTACTATAAGCTGGGTTGTCCACAAAATGAAAAAACACGCATGCGTGAAATCAAAGATATAAAATGGCGACAATAAATATTAAATTTGATCAAAATTAATACACACACACACACACACACACACACACACACACACACATATATATATATATATATATATATATATACTAGCAGTATAGCCCGGCGTTGCTCGGATGTAATGAAAGCTTTAAACCTAATCCATGGTCCTGGAGCTCAGACTCTTTGGACTTTGGCACGAAAGACTAAAAAGCAATAGTTGTTTCCAGTTAAAGCGAAACCGTAGACTGAAAGAAAAATGAATGGATGTAAGCCAAATTTTGGTTTGCTGGTATCGATATCAAATAAGTTCTTTTCGTCGTAAACTGAATTTTGAAGGCTAAATAAGTCCTCTGAGTAAATGGTATCATGGCTGAGACTAAGAACTACAATTATACCTATTTAGAGCCAAACCCGAAGCAAAAACTAAAATAAAATGGTTGAAAAAATACAGACAGATAAACGGACACGCACACAAACATCTTGCCTTTTATATATATATATATATATTATCTATTTTCTGCACTATTGTAAAAACTGCAAACATGAAACTTCTGAATATCGTTTCTTATGTCTTTGTCTATGAGTGTATCAAATTTGATTAAAATCGGACCACTCCTTCTTTAACCAGATTTATTCGATTATTGATTTTCTAAATTTATCGGGGGTGCCTCGAAACAAAACCTAGCTAACAACACTCGCAGACGCTTATAGTACAACTGTGTAAATTTTCAAGCCGTTTCGGAGTCTATAGGTAACGGACACACACACATACACACAGACACACACACACAGACAAAGTTCCATTTATAAATAAGTTGATATGTGGAAGATTAATGTAGAGATGTTTGTCACTTAACTAAGCAGAGTCATGCCAACTTCAAAGTTTCATGAAAGCACTATTATGATGTCATGATTTGTCAAGGCTTAATTTCCATCTGATTGAACTAGATTGTTATTAACAGCTGACTATTGAGTAGATCATAACAGTGCCTTCTCGAAACTTTGAAGATGGCATGAATCTGCTTAGTTAAATGAGAAACATTAATCCTATTAACACTATCCCTATCTCAATATCCAACACTTTGCAACAAAAACTGCTTGCCAAATTATCTTTTAATCAGTAAACCACTGAAAAAACAACAATCTTGGATCTAAGTCTCACAGCAGAACACTATTCACACGCACGCACACACACACACACACACACACACACACACACATATATATATATATATATATATATATATATTGTAATGGTTGTTACAATGGTTTATAAAAGCATGGTATCACTACACAAAAAGTTTTGCGTTTGATGAATTAGCAGTGTTATGTAAATATCGAAAATATTTTTCGTTAAAATTTAATTGACCAAAATATACGTCATTCACATAAAATAATCCCCTCCAAAAAGGTAATTAATACCCATGTTTAATCCTCAAAATAAAAAAAAAACGAACATCGTATAAATATAAGAAAATAAACTCAACAAAATTAATAGCATCTTTATTCCATCCACTAATAGATAGTAGTAAAATAAAAATTATCTAGCCTTTCTTTAAAAAACCTTACAACACAATATAAGAATTACCCAGACAAAACTAAAAAGTGACCTATCCAATACTAAGCTACTCCGCATCCCTCTCCTAACCCAAGGCTGTATCACTATGACTACAAACTGCCGGCTATATCGTACTAAACTCCCACCACATTTACTTACATATCATATTACCAAAATTAAATCGTTTTCACCATTTATTTTTCATTTCAACTTATCACCAGATGAGGAGCAAACGTAGCTCCAAAACGCGAAGATTTTTATGTAGTGATACTATGCTTTTATAAACCAGTGTAACAAACATTACAATATAAAGCTCTACGTTGTATTGAGCACTCTTTATAAAAGTAAATGCATGAACAG
This sequence comes from Ascarosepion bandense, assembly GCA_037127315.1. Classification (NCBI taxonomy): domain Eukaryota; kingdom Metazoa; phylum Mollusca; class Cephalopoda; order Sepiida; family Sepiidae; genus Ascarosepion; species Ascarosepion bandense. Next base: position 65,916 of record JBBBDQ010000641.1, read on the forward strand.
TGGGTTTAAAACCTACATGTTCCATAACTTTCTTACAATACTATATATATAAGATTATAACTATCAGTCAGTCAGTTAAGTGCCATACGTGATACACGCTTGGGCGATCATGTCCCGAAAGAGATATGACTGATTGGGCAGAAGATTATCCCGCAGTAGTTTGCCATTGATTTCTGCGATAGACTGGTTGCCGATCAAGGCTATAGAACCAAATCTGTCCTGCTATTTAACCCATAACTGGAAGGAAGAGGCGGATTAATACCTTTCCCAAGGGTATTTGCGCGTAAGTTGAATACAATGGATTCAACTGGAATTCGAACTCGGCTCGCCGGTTTCTCGTTCCGAACCGATATCCACTGTACCACAACGCACATCCTCATTATGACCATACTCGTATTGAAAAACCTTCCACGTATCTGCGAAGAAGTGAAAAATGGTTTTAAAAAAGAAAGAGCTAAGTACATGAACATCAGCCAAAGGGATTCGGACCAAGCCAGTACGTAGCCCAAAGAAAAAACCCCGACACGAGCAATCAACTAACAAAAAAGCGCTCAATACTTAGGCAGAGCGGAATAAATAAAGAATACCTAGAGTGCCAGACAACTACCTAGGTTTCACCTAAACGGATCGTTAGGGAAAGCTGACGATCCCTTTAGGTGTAACCTAGGTAGGCTGTCTTGCTCTCTAGGTATTCTTTATATATATATATATATATATAATGTTCTTTATACGTTTACCTCAATCTAATGTATATAAATATAATAAATAGATAATAATTAGCCCTTGATAAAAATTGACTTTATTTCAGATTAATGTAAATATATAGTATATATTTATAGATTAATATTTCTAATTTAATTTTCCGTCTATTTAATCTTATCTATTATAACTGCTCATTCTGCATCAACCTACTAAATACTAATATAGTAAGGTGATGAATATATATATTTGCCATCTACATACAAGCGTGTTTCGCTGTTACAGCTTATCAGCGTGGTTATACTTTCATTTACTTCCCGCCGGGATTGAAATTCGACCGATATGTTGCCAGACGGAGTGCCTACACCCTAAGATATCGGTGCATGGCTGAGAGAAGTGACATATATGTGATGTATAAACACGCCAGTCACCGGGAAAACTCAATTCATTACTGGGGAGTAACGCGTAAATCGCAGATGTGGTAACTATCTTTAAACATTTCCTCTCTCATAATGAGGGCATAATATATATATATATATATATATACACACAAAGAATCTTAAGCTAGCCAAAACCTACCGCGGTTTCACACTACGGCTCGTCAGGGCAAAGGCAAAACCTTTATATATATATATATATATATATATATAAGTGTAATATAACGGTCTGGCCCCACCCAAGAAGGGATGAAGCGTGGGTGTTCCCGGTTGATGAAAAGTAGCGGATGTCACTTTGACCCTATTTCCGACAGCGGCGGAAATGCCTACGCAGGCAAACAGACAAGTGACTCTGAGAATTACGTAGGCGTCGTGTAGGCGTCGCGTGATCGAGGCAAAAAACCGGAAGAAACAATTTCCGCTTTTGGAAGATATATAAAGACTGCGAAAACACAGATAAGTGAGTCTCGAGAAGTCGAAGAAGAAGCTAGACGAGCTAAGCAGAGAGGCCAGCTCCCGTCGAACCCCATTAGAAGCGCGCTCTCAATTCTCTGCCTTGTGCCACACGGTCCATCGTTCATCAATAAAAATATAAGTCATATATTTTTATATACACCCGTGTTTGTTATTTGTCGCTATATAACATATATATATATATATATATATATATATATATATTTGTGTGTGTAGGAGTGTGTGTGTGTGTGTGTGGGTGGGTGGGTGTGTGGGTGTGTGGGTGTGGGGGTGTCATTATCTGATATGTCCCGGAAAGGGATATATATATATATATATATATATATATATATATATATATATATATAATTCTAGGTAGTTAAGTGGTTAAGGCAAATATAACCGGGTAGAACAATCTCGTAATAAGACGTAATGTACGGTACTTGTCGTAGACGTAGGCCTAGTCAATAGACGTAGACCTCTAGTGGTAGATCTCTGGTAGAAGACCAATAGACCTCTGGATCTCCTCCAATTCTAACCAGGAAACGAAGGATAAACTGTATTATATTGGACATGAAAATTCATAAACTAATTCGTTAGCAGATTTTAAAAAAATATCAATGCAATTTTTATTTTGATTTATAATATTACTGACTTCTTTGTTTTTAGTGTTTACATAACTGGCCTTATTATATATATATATTTTTTTAATTTAAGGAATGTTTGGTCATCAGCAAAAAGAGGAGCCCAATATGCCAACTACAAGTCAGAGAAACTAAAATAAAACAAGTAAAACAATTCAAATACCTGGGAAGTGTTCTGACAGAGGATGGAAAGTGCGACATGGAGATCCAAAGACGTATTGGCATTTCAGAAGCTAACCAGAGAACTGAAAGACAAGAAAATCTCATAAGAAACAAAGAAAAGGGTGCTGGATTGCTATGTGATATTTGTCCTTCTGTATGGAAGTGAATGTTGGACGATCTCATCAAAGATGAAGAAGAGGCTTGAGGCAGCAGAAATGTGGTTTTACAGAAGGATGCTGAGGATTCCATGGCCTCAGTACGTGTGCAATTATGAGGTATTGGAAAGGATGCAAACAAGAAGAAAACCCAGACTAAAAATCAAGAAGAGACAAACGAGGTTTCTGCGATGCATAATGAGCAAGGAAGACCTAGAGAACTTAATACTCACAGGTCAGATTAAGGAAAGAAGAGGCAGAGGAAGGCAGCGCGAGACGTACCTGTTAGGTCTGAGAAAATGGATGGCGAAGCAGGGCTTAGAAGAGATACGAAGAGAAAAAATATTGAGAGCGACAAGAGACAGAGCCAAGGGGAAGTCGATGGTCGCCTACGTTCAAAAAGGACACAGCACATGAAGAAGAAGAATAAGGGGAGTAATGTAACTGAAATGGCTCGGTTGTGTTTTAATGGGTTCGAACTCAAAGGTGACGACCCTTTCAGGGCAATTTTGACTTAATTTCTTGGACGTTCTCATTATTTACATTCCGAAAATTGTCCTCGACTATTTTTTTAATCATTTCACTTCAAGCGTGAGTGCTGCCAGTAAGCAGGGGTTTATAGGGAGTGAAGGTGAAATAAATCTAAGATGACTGAGAATAGGGACGATTAAGGAAAAGCCAAAAAGTAAACGGGGTTCAAGGAGATAGCGATTGACGTAGTATTTAAAAGATATCATTTTTTTTTTCATCATGCGTTACAATGGTGTGTAGGGCAGCAACAAATTTTCTCCACCTCTGCCTATCTTGTGCCAGATTAGTCAATGAACCCCAAGAGTACTGCATGGCTTTCATTTCATTCTCCACTGTACCTCTCCATGCCGTTCTTGGTCTTCCCCTCTTTCTTTTGCCATCTGGGGTCCAGTGCAGAGCTGTTCTCGTGATTGACTAATTTCCGGAGCACATGCCCTATCCATCTCCACCGCCTTCTTGTAATGATGGTGCCCATGTTCTCTTGCTTGCATCTCTTCAACAGGTCTTCATTGGAGATCTTCTCTGGCCAAAATATTTTCAGTATTCGGCGGAGGCATATGGTGTGAAAGGATCGAAGTTTGGCGAGATCCGCCTTAGTCATCCTCCAGCACTCAGATCCGTAGAGGACAGTAGATACAACACAACTCTGGTATAGCTTGTGCTTGGTGTTGGTGCTGTACTGTGTTGATCTCCAGATGTTGTTCATTTCCTTAAACACACTCCTGGCTTTGCCCAGTCTGCTTCGAATATCCTCTTTCGTGCCACCCTCGGGTCTAATGATACTGCCCAGGTAAGTGCACTTGTCTGTACGACGTTGATCTTGTCCATTCACTTTGATAGCAGCAGGCATGTTCACGTTCAATGACATCATTTCAGTCTTCTTGATGTTAATCCGCATTTTAGTTTTGTTTTTGTTTCTTTTAATCATATCACCCCAAGCAAGGCGATAACGCCACTGATGCGCAAGAGGCTACGTAAGAGTGACAAGATTGGAAAAGAGAAAGCCGGAAACCGCATCCTAACCAGGAAACAAGGGATGAGCCTTTTCACCTGTTCAATAGACGTGGGTGGAGTGTGAACCGGGCGATAGTTTAGTCTATCTACTCCAATTGAAAAAAATAAAGAAAAGAGTGAAAAGATTGGAAAAGAGAAAACCGGAAACCGCATCCTAACATGGAAACAAGGGATGAGCCTCTTCACCTGTTCAATAGACGTGGGTGGAGTGTGAACCGGGCGATAGTTTAGTCTATCTACTCCAATTGAAAAAAATAAAGAAAAGAGTGAAAAGATTGGAAAAGAGAAAACCGGAAACCGTATCCTAAACAAGAAACAAGGGATGACCCTCCTCTCCTGTTCAATAGACGTGGGTGGAGTGTGAACCGGGCGTTAACAGTAAATTAGAAAATGGAAAGAAATTCCACAGGTGGGAATTGCGAGAAATAAAAAAAACCGTTGGAGTATAGAAGGAGGTTCTATTTAGACATTTCAATAATAAAAAGGTGGGACCTAGTTGCCAATCTAGTATCACGTATAAATTTATGTAGTCGGGTCACCAGGAAAAAAAGATCATCAGAGCCGCTACCATGATTGGATGCAGGTGTTATTGAGAAAGGGTTAAAAGATGAATGGGATTAAAGAAGACAGAATACAGCAATTGACGTTGCATTTAAAGGTTTGAAGATTGTAGATATCAGAAAAGCAAGTAAACGGATGAGAGGTCCACAGGGTGAAAATGCGAGGAAAAAGCTATTAGAGTAGAAGAGTCGGTTACATTTAACTATTTCAACGGTAATACTGTCGTGACTAAATGCCAACCTAGTCAGTTAAGTGCCATACGTGATACACGCTTGGGACGATCATGTCTCGAAATAGACATGACTAACTAGGCAGAAGATTATCCCACAGTAGTTTGCCATTACCTGCAGCAGGTTGCTATTGCTTTCTGCGGTAGACTGGTTGCCAACCAATTCTATAGAACCCAATCTGTCTTGTTATTGACTCATAGCTAAAGGAGTAATAAATATATTATATTATTAAGTAGTAATTAGTGGGGGATCAGTTTATTACTTTCTAACAATGTAAAACTGATCTCCCACTTTATTTCCAGTAGAAGCCTTAATCATGTTTTCAACTATTATATTCAGTCAGTCAGTCAGTTAAGTGTCATACGTGATACACACTTTGGGTGATGATGTCTCGAAAGAGACATGACAGACTGGGGTGAAGATTATCCCGCAGTAGGTTGCCATTGCTTTCTGCGGTCGACTGGTTGCCAGCCAAGGCCAATATGTCCTATTAACTGGAGGGAATTGACGGATTAATAGCTTTCCCAAGGGTATTTGTGCTTAAGTCAATGCAAGGAATTCAACTGGATTTCGAACTCGGCTCCCCGATTTGTCGTTCCGAGTCGATTTCCACAGCACTACAACGCATATTCTGCTAACCTAGTACCGCGATAAAAATCATGGCACCAGTGAAGAAAGCTCGTTCACGCAGTTGCCATGAAAATATTTGTAAAAAAAGTCGGAAGGGAGCCACGTCACCTCGGTGAGAAAGTCGCCCGTCTCCGGGTTTCTGTTAAATCTTTGAATTACTCTACGCCAATAGAAGGTTCTAGTTCCTCGTTCCATGTCTCGGGATTTATAATTTTTTTGTTAATTTAGTGCTGCTCGGTTATTGCTCTCCTTATATATTTTTTCTATAATCGTTTAATTCCAAGCAAGGCTGTACTGGCAATGGTGCGCAGGGGTTTACATGAGAGCAGAACGAAAAAAAATACGGATCATGATATAGAGCAGCGATTCCCAAACTGAGGGAAATTTGCCGCTGGGGGTAAATTTGAAGCTACCAGGGAGGAAATAATTACACTACCTACTAAATAAAAAAATCTCAGATAGATTTTCTTATGTCTGAGATATATATATATATATATATATTAGTCATCCACCTACAAGCTTGTTTCGCTGCTTCTGACCGGGATCGAATTTCGACCGATTTGGTGTCAGTCGGAGTCGCTACTCCCTAAGCCATCGACGCATGAAATCAGAGAATCGAAATTTTAACGTGTTGTATATAGGCAGTGTATACACACGACAGTCACCGAAAGAACTCAATTCATTTCTGAAGAGTCACGCATATAGCAGAAGTGGAACTGTTTTTAAAATTTTCTTCTCCAGAGAGCTCAATCGTAATGAGAGTATAATATATATATTTCCTCTTATTGCGTCAGTTAAATACGTTTTCCTTTTCTCTTTATATATATATATATATATATATATATATATATATATATATATATATATGTTTTCGTGGGGGGGGATAAAATATGTCATTGTATGCTTCATTATGGTTAAAATTGACCAATATCAGAGGTAGAGCGTATGTGAATATAAAAGTGGACACCGATCGGTGACAGTCTGTTTAATGCGTGAACGCAGAGTGTGGTGCATGTTGGCCTCGACTATTTATATGTGCTGGTCAATGGTGCATTCTGAATCGCAAGGTCCATTGAATTAATGGTTATTGTGTATGCAGTAACAATTATATAATTATTCTTGAAGTCATTGAGCAGACATCATTGTGGAACAGAATGCCTATATATATATATATATATATATATATATCGGCATTCTGTTCCATATATATATATATATATATATATATATATTAGTCATCCACATACAAGCCTGTTTCGCTGTATCACCGTTCATCAGTGTGGCTAGACACATCCACTTGCTTCTGGCCGAGATCGAAACTCGACCGATTTGAAAAGGCCTGAGGCAAAAAGAAAAGAAAAGAGATTATATATATATACATATATATATTTACCTCTTTTCTCTTCTTTTCTTTACTTCTTCATTGCATTCGATTAATATTTTTCTTCTTTCTCTATTTATTTATGAATTTTCACATATATATTTGTGTGTGCGCGTCTCTGTGTGTGTGTGTGTGTGTGTGTGTGTGTGTGTGTGTGTGTGTGTGTGTGAGATTAAATAAATTACAAACATTGTGTCTGATTATTTTTAATAAAGTTCGTTCATACTCACGGATAATCTTTCGCGTATTATAATTGAAAAATGTCAGAAATGAGTTCTGACGTTGAGAGATGTTATTATTATTCATTTCTCGATATTCACAAATATTTTCATCTATCCTACACCAAGAAAACAACAAAAGCAAACTACGGATTCTCGAGGCAAGATTCATTAAAACACTTAAGCCGTCAATCAATAGAATCAGCTATGAATACTGTAGTAATGTTCTAAAATGTTTGTAAAAAGAAGAGTTTTTTCATGGTTTAACACGTGCATGACCATGACATTGCAACATATATAAAAAATTCCATTTTGCATAATTGTCTCGTTCAATTGAACGTTAAGCAATTTGTCAACCGTTACATTTAAAGCAAGAAGAAAATTTACAGTAATTTTTAGCAACACAGTTTTCCGGTTATTTTTTCTTACCACAACTCAAACCCATGAAGATGACCTCTTAAGGAGACTGAAAGTACTTGGGAACATCGAGAAATGAATAATGACAACATCTGTCAAGGTTACATCTTTCAATTATAATACGCGAAAGTATATCCGTAAGTATGAATAGATTTTATTAAAAATAAACAGACACTTTACTTAATTTGACATGTCTGAAAGAAAGTTTTGCTGCCTAAATACACAAATATGTAGTCGTATGGTAGACACAAGTCTCAGAAGGATCTATACTAGCAATGCTATGGGAATAAGGCTAGATATTCCTGTCTGTATGCATATACCCAGATATTCGTATCTATATGTTTATTAATCTACTAGCAGTATAGCCCGGCGTTGCTCGGGTGTAATGAAAGCTTTAAAACTAATCCATGGTCCTGGAGCTCAGACTCTTTGAATGTTGGCACGAAAGATTAAAAAGCAAGAGTTGTTTCTAGTTAAAGCGAGACCGTAGACTGAAAGAAAAATGAATGGATGTAAGTCAAATTTTGATTTCCTGGTATCGATATCAAATAAGTTTTTTCGTCGTAAACTGAATTTTGAAAGCTAAATAAGTCCTCTGAGTAAATGGTATCATGGCTGAGACTAAGAACTACAATTATACATACTTAGTGCCAAACCCGAAGCAAAAACTAAAATAAAAGGGCTGAAAAAAAAATACAGGCAGATAAACAGGCACACACACAAACATCTTGCCTTTTATATATATATATTGTCGATTTTCTGCACTATTGTAAGAACTGCAACCTTGAAACTTCTGAATATCGTTTCTTATGTCTTTGTCTATGAGTGTATCGAATTTGATTAAAATCGGACCACTCCTTATATAACCCGATTTTTTCGATTATCAATATTTATCGAGGTACCTCGACACAAAACCTAGCTAAGAACACTCGAAGATGCTTATAGTACAACTGTGTAAATTTTCAAGAAAATCGGTTCAGCTGTTTCGGAGTCTATAGGTAACGGACACACACACACACACACACACAGAGACAAAGTTCCATTTATGAATAAGTTTAGATTGTGGCGCAGTGGATATCGGCTCGGAATGAGAAATCTGGTAGCCGAGTTCGAATTCCAGCTGAATTTATTGCTTTCACTTACGCGCAAATACCCTTGGGAAAGGTATTAATCCGCCTCTTCTTTCCAATTATGGCAATAAGACAAATTGGGTTCTATAGCCTTGGTCGGCAACCAGTCTACCGCAGAAAGCAATGGCAACCTACTGCGGGGAAAATCTTCTGCCCAGTCAGTCATGTCTCTTTCGAGACATGATCGCCCAAGCGTGTATCACGTATGGCACTTAACTGACTGACTGAGTTAAATCTGTTTTTCTATCTTTTCCCTCACCAAACATTTTATCCAATGAAACCGATAGATAAGAAAGAATCTAATCGCAAGTGATAGGTAAGAACATCTGCACCTAGCTTTTAGCTCAGGCGTAGATAAATACAGCTGTAGAGATTTGGGGAGAAGTTTGCAGAGAATAGAACGCTGGCCTTGATACCCTTCACCATTTCCCTGGCATTGATATCAAATCTCACAACACGTTTTATCTGATAGAAATACATCTTCAAAGAGATAAATAATCGGTAATACGATGAGAAAGTATTGCGAATTTTTTAAGAAGACTTTTGAGGGAAGATCTTCCTCCTCTTTGTGCCTGTTTCCCCTTCTGTCCATTTTTCTTCTTTTTTAGGGTCTACTGTAGATCTATAGTATGAAAGCAAATTGTTTATAATTGCAATCATCACTAGATGTCACCTTACCTTATCGGGTGCCGGACCTGGTTAAATGCATTAAATATGTACTCTTATAGAATGCTTAGCGAGTTAGTTTTGAAAACTTCTTTTTCTTCTTTCTTTCTTTTATCTTGTAATCCATTTTAACCTCTTTTTCTTTTGTTCCACACCTTCCTCTTCTCTTACTTATTCCTTTCTCTACTTCTTTATTTAGTAGTATGTCTTCTTCTTTTCTTTCATTCTTTTTTTTTCCTATATATTGCAAACCAGCATATTTGAGCCATTTTATCTTTCTTTTGATCTACGATATTCTTTTTATCTTTCCTATTCTTGATTAGGTTAACCGTTTCCCACTTCTTCTTCTTCTCCTTTTTCACACCCTTTTCTTCCGTTTTTTTCTTCTTCTCATTCTTCTTCTTCTTCTTCTTCTTCTTCTTCTTCTTCTTCTTCTTCTTCTTCTTCTCATCCTTTCTTCTTCTTCTTCTTCTTCTCATTTCTTCTTCTTCTTCTTCTTCTTCTTCTTCTTCTTCTCCTTCTTCATCCTTCTTCATTTTCCCCTCCTCTTCCTCTTTCTTCTTTTTCCCATTTACTTCTTCTTCATTCTTCTTCTTCTTCTTCTTCTTCTTCTTCTTCTCATCCTTTCTTCTTCTTCTTCTTCTTCTTCTCATCCTTTCTTCTTCTTCTTCTTCTTCTTCTTCTTCTTCTCCTTCTTCATCCTTCTTCATTTTCCCCTCCTCTTCCTCTTTCTTCTTTTTCCAATTTACTTAGTTTTTGGTCATCATAAATTTTGTATATTGATTGTTTAATTACTTAGTTTTTTGTCATAACAAAATTAGACCTGTACAGACTTTTATTAAAGTGTTCAATACTATTATACTGTAGAACTTTTGAATATTCTTTATTTGTAAACGGGTTATTACGCGACCTAGGTTTCTACCATGTGATGCCTTCATGCGATTTGCAATAACTGATTTTACCGTTTTTGCTACTACGGGATAATTTTCTGCTCAGTCAGTCATGTATCTTTCGAGACATGATCGCTAAAGTGTGCGTCACGAATGGCACTTAACTGACTGATAATTTAAACAGAGTTAACCGCAGAAATATATGTATATATATATATATATATATATGTTATGATCCTTTTAGGTCTCTTGCTGGCTGGGTGTCATTATATTTTAATGATTGATGTGTGTTCCCATGACTTGTTAGCCAACACTAAAGACCGCAATCTGTTGTACTCTATGCTCATCTCTTGGGTAGAGAAGAACAAGTTTCACTCTTTTTCTCGGTGCGAAAAAAATGCCAACTTATATATATATATATATATATATATATATATATATAAACATATTTATAAATGGAAGTTTGTCTGTGTGTGTATCTGTGTGTGTGTGTGTGTCTGTTATCTATAGACTCCGAAACGGCTGAACCGATTTTCTTGATAATTTTCACAGTTGTACTATAAGAGTCTGCGAGTGATCTTAGCTAGGTTTTGTGCCGAGGTACCCCCGATAAATATCGAAAATCGATAATCGAATCAGAAGTTTCAAGGTTGCAGTTCTTACAATAATGAAGAAAATCGATTATATATAATATATATAAAAGCTTTCATTACACCCGAGCAACGCCGGGCTATACTGCTAGTATATATATATAATGAAATTAAATAAATAAAACAAAATAATTAATATATATATATATATATATATATATATATATATATATACACACACACACACACAAAATTAAGTAAAATAAAATGCGAGAAGTATATTCAGATAAACACGCACACATGACAGTCTAGTCACAAAAAGCCCTCTTCCACTTTGGTAAAAGTCAAACTAACGGTCAGGTCAACACATAGATAAACCACATATTAAAGCAGACCGATACCATCAGACCATAAAAAAGATCCCAAGTATCAATCACACACATATATACCATAAACACACTCACACATACATGCTCTAGAACACACGCACAGACACACACGCGCGCGCACTCACAACAATTAACGACAGCAGCAGTAGCCAGGAATGACCATTCGTTGAAAGGCACGGACTCGAACACAAGCTTTTCTAAGATGAGATTTTGATCTCGAAATATTAATGTATAATAAATAGGTAATACCCAACAACTTCTTTACCTTTCTTTATTTCACTAAACGCATTGTGACAGTCTTCAAAACCTAAACATTATATGGAAGAATTGCAGACTTTGAAAATTATATTAGAACACTCTCAGCTATTGGGCGTGTATAATGATAATATACTGGCTAAAAAGTCTGCCTTCTTCTACCGAGCGCTAATTCGGTCGGGTTTAACCGTACTGATGAGCTGTCATACAGCGAAACAAATCTGTCTGCGGATGACTATATATATATATATATATATATAATCACTATATATTATATACACTATACATATATATATATATATATATATATATATATATAATGTATGGAGGCAGCAGATAATTTTCTAAACATATACTGTTATATATAAGAGACAATGAATGTCTATTATGTTTAATCATGAGCCGTTCTAAACATCGTATTTTGGCATTAATTTCAGGTGAAAATAAAGACAAAAATTCTCCAACAATTGGATAATTTTTTATGAAGTTTGTTCAATAATACAATAATCCTCACTCATACACACAGTAAAAAGAACCATCAGATATTGGAGTCCGTCTACATTAAATCCAAACAACCTACACTTTATAAAATCACGTTTAAATCTGGTCATAACACATTACATTGCATTTAAACATATGGTTCTGTTAACATTTCGAGCTCTCACGCGGTGTGACGTCATAGAAACGCATTACAAATTTACGAACTGCGTTTGCTATTTTTGGTAACTGTTAACGTTGCCTAGTAAAGTTTTATGTCCACACAATAAAAAATCGTCGTTGATGGTGGATGTTTTTATGTTAACGTCCTTGTAACCTCCCTGAAGATGGCTCATGTGAGCCGAAAGCTTAGAATCAACTTAATAAAAAATTATCCAAATGTTGGAGAATTTTTGTCTTTATTATGACCTGAAATTAAAGCCAAAATACGATGTTTTGAACGGCTCATGATTAATCATAATAGACATTCATTGTCTCTTATATATATATTTTTAAATATTTTCTCAAGTTAATAGAAAAAAATTTCAATAAGAGTAACCCTCTACGGAAGATTTTTAATAGGTACACCCTTAAAATTAGTTATTCTTGCACCCCGAACATGGACAGCCTTATTAGTTCCCATAATAGGAGTATTCTGGTGAACTTGCGCAATGCTGAATCTAGGTCCGGAATTCTAAACGAATGCAGCTGTAATTCTGTGGACGCCTGCCCGGTGGAGGGAAAATGCAAATTCATCCAGGTGATTTATGAAGCCCGCATTTCTCCATCTAACAAAAAAAACCCGACTTCCGGACCTATATCGGTATGTCCGTCGGTCCTTTCAAACAAAGACTGTATAACCACAGGTACTCCTTTTCGAACCCCAGTCAGAGGTACCAGACAGCCCTTTCGCGGGCATTCTGGAAAATGAAAGAGAAAGGGCTGGATCCTGAAATTAGCTGGAAACTGATAGGTTCAGCCTTTATTCCGAGAAATCTTCGTGATAGGTGCTTTCTATGTTTACTGGAAAAAATTTCAATATTAAAATACCCCCACCAACACTGGCCACTGAATCTAAGGAGGGAATTCATCAGTAAGTGCCGCCACAAGGCAAATTTTTTGAATACTTTAATTTAGAATTTAAATCCCCGATGTTAGAATATAAATTAAAGATGTTAGAATATAAATTAAAAGGATTCAATTTAAGTTTTAATCTTAATTTTACCCTAACGTTAACCTTAAAAAGTATTTTAACCCCGCTACCTTCCTATCCGAACCTCCTTTAATTGCCTATCTTTAGAAAATATGGATTCTTTTACTAAACCCCTTTTTCGTTGGTTAACACATATATATATATTTATATGTATATATATATTTATTTCTCTAATATTTTTTTCTCTAATAATTTTTCTCTAATAATTTTTAAACTGATAATTTCCTGTAATTGACATTTAGCTCGCTTCTACCTAAAAGGTTTAATTAAATAAACTTAAATAAAAAGTTTTAAAATATTATATTGAAACCCATTCCTTCCTACACCTCTTCAAACAGCCCAAAACCTTCACCTTAAAAAAGTATTTTAACTCCTTTAGTTGTTTATCTTTATAAAATATGAACTCCTTTACCAAATCCCTATATATATATGGGTGTGCATATATATATATATATATATATATATATATATATATATATTTCTTTAATAACTTTAAATTCATGACTTCCTGTAATGAATAAACTTTTAAAAAATTTTAAGATATTACATTTAAATCTATTCCTCCCCTTCCTAAATATACCGTTTCAACACCCTTTAACCCCTCGCCACTTACAGCTCTGTCCTGTTGTACTTTGTGACCGTTGTTAACCTAAAACCCTTCCACACTTTAGCCCAGGGCCTTCGCTATTTGGAACAAAACAATGTCGCTGACGTGACGTAGAATCTCTATTAGAGATCCTATGTCGAAATGTACATCCGACACCTTTGAATTTTGAAAGTTTTCTCTAATTTATATATATATATATATATATATATATATATATATATAAGGAATTACCTCACACACAAAATTTACCAATATAAAGCGCATATTTCATCTCCCTTCAAAAAATAGCGTTTACTACCTGATAAGATATTGTCCTTTCAATGTCGAAACAAAATGTACACTTTGTATTTGATTGCAATTTTTACATGTTCTAAATTATAATATATATATATATATATATATATATATATATATATATATATATATACAGGTAGTCCGGCATTTTACGATGACCCATACTTACGACTGTCGTGAGGAAATCAAGTATATGTGAACTAACTTTTATAGATTGGTGGCGAGACCCGATGATAACGAAGGTGCGGTTCCTTTTCACGCACTCCAGAGATTCCAGGCCTTATCTCGTCTTATTTCGCGTAACAGCTGCTTAATGGTGATATCCTGTAAATAATCATATAGCCAGCTTTTATATTTGTAAGTCGGGCAGCATTTAAATCGTTAAAAACATCAGTAAGCACCGCCGCCATTTTCTTTTATAAGGCAACATGTGTCGCAAAAAAGCCAGAAACTTGTAAAATATTAATTTTATCTTACTAGTATGTGTGGAAACCGTAAGAAGAAGGATTGAAAAAATAGTGGTATAAAAATTATTTTGTAGAGTTTTAAAGTATTTGAAAGGTTTTCCGGGTCGTTAGAATAACGTTTTGATTTTTTTCTCCTTCATTCGATATTATTTTTATTTAATCATTTCACCCCAAGCAAGGCGGTACCGCCACTGATGCCCAGGGGGCTACATAAGAGAGTTAAATTTTCAGACAGGAAAAGGGTGAAGACAAACACGAACCAGCTACAAGGAGTGAAAGAGAAAGAAAAAGTGAAGGATGTGAACACAGGAGTGAAGACAGTTACGAAGATAGGGAGAAAGGAAAAGAACAATATTCACAGGGTGAAGTGGAAAGGGCTGGAGTTAAGTGGATAAAAGATGGGAATTGACTTTGCATTTAAATTCTTGAAGGATGTATCCGCCAGGAAATCAAGTATATGGAAGGGAGTTCCACAGGCGGGAAGCGCAAGAAAAGAAGCTGTTGGTGTAGAATTGTCGCCTGCATTTGGTTGATCTTGGGGCCTTGTTGCCAGTCTGGTTGCCCGATTAAATTCTTGTGGAGCGGGCACTAGTGACCTAAGTTCGTCAGAGCAGTAGTCATAAAAATATTTATAGAAGAGACAAAGGGAAGCCACATCCCGCCGGTGAGATAGTGGCTTCCAGGTCGGGGTCACTCACATTACAGATTCCCTTTTTGGAGCCTGTCGAGAACACCGAGACGAATTTTTTTTCATTATGACTGATGTATTGAATATTAAAACGATTTCATTATTAGCCTCTTTATTGTTGGCTATATTTTCCGAGGAAAGAAAATAAAGAAAAACGCTATCTTTTTATAATACTGTTGTTAAATGACGTTAATTCTACTAAAACGAGGTATTCAACATAGACTGTTGTACGACAAACTGGAACCACCCCCCCATATATATATATATATATATATATATATATATATATATATATATATATATATATTTTAAACGTTTTGGGGAATTTAGGTTTTTGAATTTGTCCAGCGTCTGTAATATTTAAAAAAATTTTTTCTTTAGTTTCTTTCTTTTTCCCTCCCTTCCTTCTTTTATCTCTCTTACCACCTTTTTTCCGTGTTGCTTAAACTTACGTTGATTTAACACGGCTGTCTGTTAATTTTTAGTTACATTCTCCCTTTTTTTTGCGAACCCAGACGATGTCAATTTTTTCTTTTCTTATTTTTTTGATTTTATTCTATCTTTTTCTTTTTCGTTTTCTTTTTCTTTTTCTTTCCCTTTATTTTTATTTTTATTTTATTTTATTTTTTATTTTATTTTATTTTATTTTTTAATTTCTTTGCAATCTATTTAAAAAGGAAAAGTAGACTAATTTTTCTCCAGTTTCTGAAAGGATTTTTCTGTTGCTGAGGTGATGTGTTGTCCCCCGTGGGGATCTTCATATCGAAATGGCCATTCAACATCTTTGAATTAATCCTTTTTTAATATATATATATATACATATGTGTGTGTGTGTGTGTGTGTGTGTGTGTGTGTGTGTGTGTGTGTGTGTGTGCATTTAAATATGATGGTTTGCATGTCAAAACTTACATATATAAAAGCATAACATAGCTCGCAAGAACTTAAAAAAGAATCCCTATGAAGTCCTAACTAAATTAACCGGTGTTAAAAGGGCTCTTCTCTCTTTTTTCTCGTCTTCATCCGTGACGAAAGCGCCCTCATGCATCATGTTCAATTACAGCACCCTGCGGCGTTTGCCATCCTCTGTTCCATCTCCCTAAAATCCCCGGCTGTGTCGTCAGCGAAAAAGCAAGGGAATAGAAAGGAAAAGAAAGATTGATGATTGAAGAGAGAAAGAAAGAAAGTGACACACAGAGAGGAAGAAAGTCAGGAAGGCGTAAGGAGTGGAGGATGAGTTTTAGATCTAGCAACGTTTACGCGTAATGGCGGCCATAGATGCTGTGAGCGATGATGTGTCACGCGCAGGCGCACTCACACGAAACTGATAGTGAATATCTATCGTCCGTGAATAAAGTTGTCTTTCCGACCATTAGCAAGGGAAATTAGTGAGAAAGAGAGGGAAGTGTAGAAACGAAATGAAAGATGGAAAAGAAGGCTCTATCATAAGAAATAATATGCGTATGTATAACTAAAGCATTGCATAAGTGTAATTATGTGCATATATTCTTTTAGCTTGAATGTTAGTTGGCGCTGATCGATGACCCAATGAGTTTCTATATTTTGTTAGCTTAGTCAGACACAAGGCAAAAAGAATCAAATTTACAGAAAAACGTCTTTTATTGGAAAAGAGAAAACCGGAAACCGCATCTTAGACAGGAAACAAGGGATGAGCCTCTTCACCTGTTCAATAGACGAGGGTGAAGTTTGAACCGGGCGATAGTTTAGTCTATTTACTCCAATTGAAAAAAAAAAGTGAGGAGATTGAAAAAGAGAAAACCGGAAACTGCATCCTAAACAGGAAACAAGGGATGAGCCACGTCACCTGTTCAATAGACGTGGGTAGAGTGTGAATATAGAATGGTAAATGTATGTTGAAACAGATATCTATAGTCTATTTCTTTCTCAAGTTCTTTTTTTTTAATTACTTGTGATTTGTGGCCTCTAAAGAGCCGAATGGGTTCTATCAAATATTATATATATATATATATAATCATCCGCAAACAAATCTGTTTCCCTGTATCACCGCTCATCAGTACGGTCATACATCCGATTGCTTTTAACCCAAGTTTGAAACCCGACCAAATTGGCGACAGTCGGCGATTCTACCGCTGAGCTATGAGCGCTCGGTAGAAGGGGGCAGATTTTTAGCGTATGATGTATCATATACTAATGGCCAGAGTGCTCTAATTCATTACTGAATGAGCGATGCGTAGATGCTAGAGTAGGTACTGTTCTTACAAAGTTTACCATTCTTAAAGAGTGCTCAATCAGGGAGTGAGAGCATAAATAATCATCCGCAGACAGATCTGTTTCGCTGTATCACAGCTCATCGGTTAGGCTTCGATTGCTTTTAACCCAGGATTGAAACCCGACAGAGTTGGCGACAGAGTGCTCAATCAGTGAGCGATAACGTAAAGAGAGAGAGAGAGTGAGAGAGAGAGAGAGCGAGAGAGAGAGCGAGAGAGAGAGAGAGAGAGAGAGAGCGAGAGAGCGAGAGAGAGAGAGAGCGAGACTGGTTAATAGATGTCTGTTTCAACATACAAGTATTATAATAATTTTTCAGTTAATCCTAACAATTATTTTGTTAATTTTTTTTTCATTACAATAAATCTGCGGAACCAAGAAGTTTACGGCTTCCCGGGGCCTTCTGGCCCTTAGGGAACTTCCGGCCCCCTGCGGGGCCTTACGCTCAGCTCTAATTAAGGGCTTAAAAAGTCATATTAGAAACGAAGAAAAGTTTACTGAGCTAGAATGAAAAATGTACACTTTTAAATGGCAGGAGAATGTAATCAAATGAAGAAACATGTCTTGAAACGAAATAGATATTATTTTGAAATGACTTCTTTTAGCTGAAATTATTTCATATTATACGGATCTTTTCTATATTTCTGAGATGAGGTACCATTTACAGTATTTACATTATTAGGACTATTATCCTCATCTTTGTTGCCATTTTACGACGGTTAATAATAGATCATTCTATTTGTCTATATTTCTGAGCTGAGGTAGTATTTACAGTGTTTACATTATTCGGACTATTATCCTCATCTTTGTTGCCATTTGTAAGACGTTTAATAATAGATCATTCTATTTGTCTATATTTCTGAGATGAGGTAGTATTTAGAGTATTTACATCATTAGGATTATTGTCCTCATCTTTGTTGCCATTTGTACGACGTTTAATAATAGATCATTCTTTTTCTTTATATTTCTGAGATGAGGTTGTATTTACAGTATTTACATTATTCGGACTATTGTCCTCATCTTTGTTGCCATTTGTACAACGTTAATAATAGATCATTCTATTTGTTTATATTTCTGAGATGAGGTTGTATTTACAGTATTTACATTATTCGAACTATTGTTCTCATCTTTGTTGCCATTTGTACGACGTTTAATAATAGATCATTCTATTTGTCTATTTTTCTGAAATGAGGTAGTATTTAAAAGTATTTACATTATTCAGACTATTGTCATCATCTTTGTTACTATTCGTACGACGTTTCGGTCGATGTACGCTTCTGCCTTCTTCAGGTGCTTCTGACTGAAGTCTTTATTACAATCACTGGGGTATATCATTCTCATTCCTTGCGTAGTAGTAAAGGGGTTAGAGGATGGTAAATCACGATTCCTTTGATTGGAAATAATGAGTTATCTCCTTCTAACCCTGCAAGTTACTTGTTCACCACTGCTGTAACCTGGTATTGAACTCACAACGTCTATATCCACTGGGCCATGTGTCCTTAAGGATACATGGCCTAGCAGATGATATACCCCAGTGATTATAATAAAGGGTTCGGTTCGAAATTCCTAGCACCTGAAGAAGGCCGGAGCGTACAACGACCGAAACGTCGTACAAATGGCAACAAAGTCGAAGATCTCAAAATACACCTCAAAATAAAAAGAATTTATATTACTAAATTTTAAAATTAGCACCAAATTTCCCAAAGGAAGGCTCTTTTATTGCACTCCCGTTGGGTTGACGTTTGCGATAGCCTAAAATGTAGGTGAATCGAGTGTGTTATTTCTAAGTGAGTAGTCCACGCTCGAGCTTATCCCTCTCAACAAACCAAAACCGGAATTTTTTATTTATTTCTTTTTATATTGTTAAAAAATTCTTATAATTACCTCGAATGTCATCAGCCCTTACGAAATGTGAATAACACACTGTTTTTTTTTTCTAATGCTTCATTCCGATGGTGAGGGCTGTTGCGAGGCAAGGTAAACAAATTATAATTTAAATTGTTTAATTTCAAAAGATTGCCAAAAATTTAATCAATAAAAACAAACTTTGATTGAAAATGTTTAATTTCATGGGGTGACAATATTTACAAGTAATTTTATATTATATATAATTTATCGATATCCAATGCACCACAACGCGGAAGTGCGTTGTGGTGCATTTGGTATTGGCTTGGAACGAGAAATCGGGGAGCCGAGTTCGAATTCCAGTCGAATTCATTGTATTCACTTACGCGCAGATACCCTTGGAAAAGGTATTAATCCGTCTATTTCTTCCAGTTATGGGTTAAATAACAGGACAGATTGGGTTCTATAGCCTTGGTCGGCAAC
Organism: Ascarosepion bandense; assembly: GCA_037127315.1. NCBI lineage: Eukaryota > Metazoa > Mollusca > Cephalopoda > Sepiida > Sepiidae > Ascarosepion > Ascarosepion bandense. The sequence continues at coordinate 85,686 of JBBBDQ010000641.1, forward strand.
CAGTCTATCGCAGAAAGCAATGGCAACCTACTGCGGGATAATCTTCTGCCCAGTCAGTCATGTCTCTTTCGAGATATGATCGCCCAAGCGTGTATCACGTGTGGCACTTAACTGTCTGACTGACATCAAGCTCTTGATAATAACGAGTTGTGGCTCTAGATATTACGAAAGCGTTTAAAATGGTCTGGCTCGCTAGTATTACAGAACAAATGCTTGATTTAATCCAATTGTTCCTCTCAAATAGTGAACAGAAGGTCGTTTTTAACGGGATTGCTTCCAGATCCTTTCACACGAACGTGAATACAATGGATTCAACTGGAATTCGAACTCGGCTCCCCGGTTTCTCGTTCCGAGCCGATATCCACTGTACCACAACGCACATCCTTGATGTACATATCCAATAATGGCCGTTAACACATCAGCGGTAGACCTGACGAAATGAAGGCCAAATTATCCGAGAGGAGGTCGTGAGAACTAGGATGCTTAACTACTTAAGCATTGATTGGAGCCTTGAATACTTTGTCGAAAAGTGATAACTGACTAGTAAGATGATAATTTGAGGGCTTAGAAGGTTCTCTAGTGTTCTTAAAAATAGGAGGACTTCCAACAAACTAGAAAGTAGAAAGCGGCGAGGCAAGTGTTGTAGTTTTTGGATAAAACTAACTCTGTGTAGGCGGAAAGCGACCTCTGTGGAGTCTGTTTTACAAAGTAACAATTTCCCGGGAAGAAACTGTGTAAGTATTGTGGGGACCTACCTACAAATGGACTCATCCACACCTTATAATTGGCTACCAACTCTGAGTTGAGTGTGACTGAATAGTAGCCACAGAGTGACTGAATGAGTGAGTCAGGATGCCTGCGAGAGAAAGTACTCTTCAGTCCACGTTTACCTATGTACTACGTTTTCCGAGAATATACTATTCAACCTTATATCCGACTTCGTGTTATCTTTCTATAGCCCTTCGGTCATAACAGTGCGTAAATCTTTCTCCTTACCATTAGAACACGAAGATAATGAGATTAATTTGACCCTGTGTGTGTGATATAGCGGGTACTGGCTGAGAAGCAATCTCTCGGGAGATTAGTAAAGTTGATATTGTGTACGTGGTATAGCGGGTCCTAGTTGAGAAGGTCTGAACCGGTGAAATTAGGAAACGTAGTGTTGGGGCGCTTTCCACATTTCCACGGAAATGGACTACTCGAATCACTATATAAAATAGTAGTGATTATACCTCGAGGAAGGAAGTCGAGTAAGAAAGTCGAGTGAGCGAGTCAGTCGGGTATTTCCGGTATTGCACGGTAGTGTTCTACTAGTCAATCTATCACGTCTCTACGACGATACTGTCTACTAATTACCTTGTTCTGTATTCTACTAATCCTCACCTCTTGTAAATACTTCTCTTTCCTGTCAATACACCTACTTTTATACTATTACGTTGTTTTGTATTATTTCACATAATTCTGTTACACGACGTAACACGTAGCTTGTTTTAACTTTTGCGTCTGAACTGGTGAAATTAGGAAACGTAGCTTGTTTTAACTTTAACGATAAAAATAGTGAAAGAATAATGAGAAATTTGTGACGTTCATTTTTTTGGGATTGGGATTGTATATAAGAAAATAATTAATCACCCAAAAGTCAGCGTAAACGCCTTTGAACTCAAAAGGTGGAGAGGGAGAACTGGGCAGCACCAGTCCTGATTTGACAGCCATTTTTAGTCTCATAACATAATTTATAACCGAACATTAAAAACACCCTTAACTCCCGGCCTTTTTGGCATTAAATAACCCACAGAGGTTGATATGCTGTTAAGCGAAACTCAAACAAACAAATTTACGCCCTTACGGCAACCTAATTCACTCAAAAATCTACCTTGAGTGGCTTTTGAGCGTTTCAGTGAGTGAACAAAAGTATTTAAAAAACGTTCATTTCTTCTTATCTTTGAATTGCCATGCGTTCTTGGGAGAGGTAGAGGATATTTTTTCCATTCCATTTTCCGCGATCTTGAATTCAGAGTTTTATTTCTCTTAGACTAATTGCCAACTAAGACTAGAGATCCTAGTTTAGCCTGCTATTTAACTCATAAGTAGTGAGGGATAAAAGATAGGTTCATAGCTTTCATAAAAGCAACTTTTAATATTTCATTTGCATTCTCAACAACTTCCTCTGCATCTTTCAGTAAAACACATCGGTAATTCGGACATTATCAGTAAATTCTCAATTATTCTTCATTTGTAATTGTTTTTATAGTTTTTTTTTTATCATATCACCCCAAGCAAGGCGGTAACGCCACTGATGTGCAGGGGACTACATAAGAGAAGATTAGAAAAGAGAAAAACCGGAAACCGCATCCTAAACAGGAAACAAGGGATGAGCCTCTTCACCTGTTCAATAGATGTGGGTGGAGTGTGAACCGGGCGACAGTTTAGTCTATCTAGTCCAAATGAAAAAAAAAAAAAAGAGTGAGAAGATTAGAAAAGAGAAGAACCGGAAACCGCATCCTAAACAGGAAACAAGGGATGAGCCTCTTCACCTGTTCAATAGACGTGGGTGAAGTGTGAACCGGGCGATAGTTTAGTCTATCTATTCCAATTGAAAAAAAAAAGAGTGAGAAAATTAGAAAAGAGAAAAACCGGAAACCGCATCCTAAACAGGAAACAAGGGATGAGCCTCTTCACCCGTTCAATAGATGTGGGTGGAGTGTGAACCGGGCGATAGTTTAGTCTATCTAGTCCAAATGAAAAAAAAAAGAGTGAGAAGATTAGAAAAGAGAAGAACCGGAAACCGCATCCTAAACAGGAAACAAGGGATGAGCCTCTTCATCTGTTCAATAGATGTGGGTTGAGTGTGAACCGGGCGATAGGTTAGTCTATTTACTCCAAATACTTCGTTATTAATCTAATATATCTGTGACACCTTTCGATGATATCGCAAATAATGGAGAAAATCGACGTAGCAATTATAAATTAATGAAATAATGAACAGTGAAATTATTTTCTTTATGCTTCTCTGTCCGTAACAATGAAAGCGCAAGTTGGCGGGTCATGATTAGTAATGAGAAAATCACTTGTTATGCTAAGATGCGGTAAGCTCAGAGCCATTCGGTCATTGAAGTGTCGTTTTACGACAGCAAAGTAATTTATAAAGAGGACAATATTTAAAAGATTAAAATATCTTGAAAATGCAAAATTAGAGAAAAATAATAACAATAATATGTAACAAATGTATAATTCTGGTATAATACGAACCCAGAGTACATTTAGATTTGCTCGAAGCGAGAAAGCATCATATTACCTGAAGAAATAAATATTTGTATATCTTTGGGACCAGTCGAGATGTAACTACTGAGAGAGGGGTGTTCCAACCAGGAGCCACGACCGAAAAGATAGTGTCCTAGCTGAAGATGTAAAGAAACGTAGAGAAACCTGCCGCCGATCGACTTAAAAGAGTTAGAGTCAAATAACGCGCCTCCGACAGAGTCCTGGATGAAATTATAAAGAAACAGAAAGGGCCCAAGAAAGAGTTAAAGTAAAAAAAAAAAGATTGGTTGCCGCGCCGAACTAAGAAGACAAGATGAATCTACCGCCGCCGTCACAAAGACCCAACTTCGACTGTTTCCGTAAGGCTTCGGTGAAAAGCCGTGATAAGACTTAGTTTTAAACCGTGAAAACTTGAAAAAAAAAAACTTGAAATCTCCGATTGGAGTGAACAAACATTAATCTCAAACTAAAACTTTCGCTCCGTTATAAGTATAGGAGTTAGACGAATGTTATATTCTATTTCTGTTTGCTGTTTTTTTGTTTTTTGTATATAAAGATTTGATCGCAACTTATCCAGACGGCATCGAATTTACTTAATTTTTTTTTTTTTTTTGCCGTTTTTTATTTTTTATTAATCTAAACGTGTACGCGCGTCCGGCTTGGTTCGATGTGGTAACGATACAGCTAGCAAGGTCTCAATGTGTCTTCCTTGGGATCAAATTTCACAGCACAGAGAGAGAATTCGAACGGAAATTCAAACTTATAGAAACTTTACACAACAACAACAATACTACCGATACCGAAATAGTAAACAACAAATCTAAATATTGCCTAATTGAAAACAACAATTCAAATAAAATGAACATATTCTTTGAAAAAGTCTGAGACAAAGACTTTCAAAACAATTACAACCGCCATAACAATCTGACACACAAGCAAAAACTAGCATTAGAAATCGGGAAAAAAATCGGAATATATTCCACACGACAGACTCTAGTGATTTTCATTTCAGACCAATTGTAGCAGAGCCAGCCTGGCCAACACGCAGATTGAAAAAAATTAATAGATTAAATATTACAACTATACACCACAAAAATAAAAAGCTACATCAGAGACGGCATACATTTCCTAAGCTTCATACCACAAAAAGTAGACCCAGGTATCCTCATAGTAACATTTGACGTGAACTTCCTGTACAGTAACATACCCTATGCAGGAAATAAGTAAACAAGCCATTACATTTTTGATTGAGAAACATCCAGAAATATTTCACAAAAGAATCTGTTATACATAATATAGAACTAATTTTAGACAACAATTCATTCCAATTTAACAACCAAAATTACATTCAAACAACAGTTACCTACCGCGATGAGTACAAAAATGGCACCGACATATGCAACACTCACCCTAGCATATTTAGAAGAAAACCTATACAATCAAATAGGACACAAATATTGGGAAAACATAAAAACAGAATTCACTAAATCACGAAACAGATATCTAGATTATTGTTTTATTTTTTGCAGATCAGCATAGGGAGAAATAAATAAACTAAACAATTTACTATAGAACTTGCACCCCAAAATTAATTTCATGCTAGAATATAGCTACCAGGAATAGCCATTATTAGACATACTCATAAAAACAAAAAGAATTATATCATCACAGACACTTACCATAAACCCACAGACACCCAACAATACCTCCATTTCAAGTCTCACCACCCTAAAGGCTGTTTAAAGTCCATCCCCTACTCTCTAGCACGACGAATTTGCACAATAGTAACTGACGAAACCCTTCGTAAAATACGCCTAGAGGAAGTACGAAAAACACTACAAATAAGAGGATACCCGACTCCACTAATAAACAAGGGTTTCCAACTGGCAGAAGAAATACCATTAGAATCTCTTCGGAATCCAAAAAAACAAAACAGCATGAAAAAGAAGAAAACGTTCTAGCATACGTTTCCACAAACAACAAAAACAACCCTGAATTATTTACAAAGATCAAAACACACATAGAATTACTCAACAAAAATAATAAAATAAAGGAAATCTTAAAAACAACTAAACTAATTGAAAACAAACGCCAACCCCAAAATTTAAAAAGCATCCTAACCTCATCAAAATTCGAGCAACATGCAACACAGGGCGTCACAAAATGCAACAAAAAATAGGTGGGGTGTGCAACATAATAATAAAAGGAAACCACTTCAAGTTCGAAAACACATCTACATTCGAAATAAAAACAGATCTGAGCCGCAACTTTAAAAACGTAATTTATTCTCTAAAATGCGATGAATGCGCAAAAATATACGTGCGAGTGACACAAGTCCTGAATAAAAGAATAACCCTGCACAGAAGTAACACTAAAATAGCCAATAACAGGAAATTGTACGTTTCCCAACGCTTACATGAATGCAGTGGAATTAAATTCAGTCTAATGCCTATCTACCAAAATGCAGATGATGACACACTCATGATGCAGAAAGAAATATTTTTAAAAAATAAGTCTTCTCTCAAGAAAACAACATGGAAAACCTAAGACACACACACACACACGCACGCACACACACACACACACACACACACACACACACACACACACGAAATTCAAACGCGAAAAGAAAACACACACACACACACACACTCGTTAAATTTAAATAGTATCTCCAAAACAATAAAAAGAGCTATATGACCCGTAAGGTAGAGTTGAATGTTGAAGTATAAAGACGAAATCAAATTTCGCAAGTCAATAAAAAAAACTTTTACAGTCAACGAATGAGACCGAAGAAACTTAACGTGCGTATGTGAAGAAAAAAAAGCATGCAAGCATATGAACTATCTTACCTACTTACCACTTATACCTTGGTCATCAGAAAAGCAAACACAACTCGACAGGTAAAGTCACAAGTTTATTCGCCTGAAGAGAGTCAACTTTAGCCACGAAACACGTGAAGCGACACAAATACCATTATGGACACTTAATATATCATACAAAAAGCAAGTAATAATTATAATAATAGCAACAATAAACCTGCACTTTAAACAAAACGTTCACGGCTTCTCGCACTTTTTGCATATACATATATATTTTCATATACATGTATATATATACATGTATTTATGCAGATATATATACATACATATATATATATACATACATATATGCAAATACATATACACACATATATATACATATATATAAACATATACAGATATATACATATATACATATATATATATACATATTTATATATATGCATATATATATATATATATATATAAACATATATAAACATATATATATATATATATATATATATATATATATACATACATATATATTCTTTTAATCATTTCACCCCAAGCAAGGCATTCCACTGCCACTATTGCGCCGGGGGTTACATAAGGGAAAGTGATGAGAAAGAGTGATTAGTTGTAGGAAATGTCGGTAGGACGGTGATAGACGAATGGGGGTACCGAGGATGGGGGTGGGGTATATGGGAAGAGAGTTTGATAGAATGGATGCGAGTTAGTGTGATAAGAGGTGTCTATTGACTTTACATTTAAATTCCTGGAGATTGTAGCTGTCGGGGAAGCAAGTATACGGAAGGGAATTCCACAAGCGGAAAGTGCAAGAAAAGAAGCTGTTAGAGTAGAAATTGCGGTTAATTTTATCGGTTTCACAATAAAAGGGTGAGACCTAGTTGCCAATCTAGTAGCGCGTGTAAATTCATAAATAGGGGACACCAGTGATCTAAGTTCATCGAAGCAGATGCCGTGAAAATATTTATAGAAGAGGCACAGGGAAGCCACGTCACGCCGGTGAGAGAGTGACTGCAGGCGGTCAGTCAAGTCGGTATCAATCACAATACAGATTCTTCGCTGTATTTTATCAAGAACCCCGAGGAGAATAGCAGGAGCACCAGACCAGATGTGGCAGCAGTATTCAATATACGAGCGGATGGTAGATTTATATATATGCAGGATGGGCTCAGACGGAAAAAAACTTCCTGGCCCTGCACAGAGAACCGACTTTCATAGCAGCGGATTTAGCAATGGATTCGATATAGTCATTACACTTGAGGTCCGCTGAGAATGTGAGACCAAGGAGGCGTAGTGTTTTACTTTCAGGAGGCAAGCCTGTTCCATGCTAATGGGCGGTAAGAGCGTCTATGATGGTTAATTGATAGCAGCTTTCGTTTTAGAAGCATTAAAATTTACGAGCCATTTCTTATCCTATTTCACCACGGATTGAAGGTCCTTCTCAAGCTCGGCAGCGAGGTTCGCTTTGTCACCCTCACTAGATTTTTGATCGAGGCAAAAGTAAACTGTGGTGTCGCCGGCGTACATGCCTACTTCGAATCTTATAGCATCGGGGAGATCCTTAATGTAGATCAGAAAGTACGTAGGACCTAGGATAGAGACTTGAGAGACATCCGCGTTTGTATAGTAGTTAACGGGGTCATGTCCGTTTAATACTACCTTCAATGTGCGATTAAAGAGGAATGACTGTATTAGGTCAAACAAATGTCCAGTCATACCATAGCTCCGCAGTGTGCGTAGAAGGCCAGTATGCCAGAGTCTGTCGAACGCTTTGGAAATATCCAAGGCAACGGTTCGAGCTTCGCCATTCTTGTCGAGAGCCTAGTGGTAGTCTTATCAGCAGTACACACTGGTGAAGCGGAAACTATACTGTTTGTCCGAGAGAAGCCTGTGGGCTGTAAGATGCTGAACCACCTCGGCGTTGAAAATGGCTTCGAACACTTTGACAAATATCGGAAGATGGCTGAAGGGGCGGTATTTAGGGGGTCCGAGGGTTCTCCATTATTCTTAAATATAGAAATTACAGAGAAAGACTTCCAGCAGGCAGGAAAGCAGGAAGTAGATAGGCAGTAGTTTTAGAGCTTAGAGAGGACAGAGGTGAGTTCAGGGGCACATTTCTTCAAGACTATGATTGGGATTCCGTCCCCTCCGCTCGCTTTGTGAGGGTCAAGTATTGAGATTATATTAAAGACCAGCGAGAGTGTAATGTGGATATCATTCAGTTGAGCCTCAGTTCTAGGTGGGATGTCGGGTGTAGATACTCCAGACGAATCCAGTCTCGAATTGGTGCAGAGTCTGCGAGCAAAGTATTCAGCCTTGTCCGCTGAGGATATGAGGACCTCAAATTCATTGATTAGAGGGGGTATTGAGGTTTTACTCCGGTTAATCTCACTTTTACAAAGTCGCCAGTAGTCTTTGGCGCCGAACTTACAGGATGCTATGCGTTGCTTCATTCTGGTAGCAAACAATATCTTAGCTTCGTTAAGTATCTTTTTACACTTATTGCGGGCGCCTGTTTTGGTCCGACACGTGGCTACGGTAAAGCCGGAAGAAGTGATTCCGGTGGGCAATGGCGACCGAGCAAGCGGGCGAGAACTAGAGGGACAGAGAGAGAGAGAGAGAGAGAGAGAGAGAGAGAGAGAGAAAATTAATGTAGAGAGGTTTTAACGGAGTAGTTTTGTTTCAGTCATGCCAACTTCGAAGTTTCGTGATATCATTATTGTGATGTCTTCACTCTTCAGGTGTTTTTTTATTGTACTTTTATAATGCCGTCGTAGTCGGTATGACTGAACCAATTCTGCTCAGATAAGCGGAAAACCTCTCCACATTCATTCTATTTACGGTCTATCTTAATAGTTGATATCAAGCACTTTCTGACAAAAGACTTGCTCGTCAAAAATATATTCCTATCAGTAAACTACGGAAAAATCAGAAATCTTGGCAATAACCACTATTATAATTCATTTTTTTTTATAATCGTGTCGCCCCAAAACAAGGCATTTTACTGCCACTGTTGACCAGGGGGTTACATAAAAAAAAGGTTATGAGAAAGAGTGACAAGTTATAGAGTTGCAAGGAAGCGGGTAGGAGAGGGATATGAATACTGCAGAAATCAGATGAGACAATGAAAGAGAGGATGCAAGTTAGTGAGATAGGAGATGACTATTGACTTTACATTTGAATTCTTTAATATTGTAGATATCGCAAAAGCAAGTAAACGGAAGAGAATTCCTCAGTCGGGAAGTGCGAGAGAAGCTGATGGAGTAGAATTTGTGTTTACAATTTATTGGTTTCACAGTAAAAGGATGGAACCTAGTTGCTAATCTTGTGGCTCGAGGAAATTCATTTATAGGGGGTACCAGTGAGGTAAGTTCATCTGAGTAGAAGCCGTGAAAGTATTTGTAGAAGGGACACAGAGAAGCCACATTGCATCGGAGAGAAAGTGACTGTATCCGAGCTACCAATTTGGGATCGATCACATTACAGATTGGATTTTGTCAAGGACCCCTAGGTGGATAGCATGAGCAACTGCCCAGGTCTGGCAGCAGTATTCAATGGACACGGGCGGATGGTAGATTTGTGTATGTGCAGGATTGTTTCAGGCAGCAATAACTTCCTGGTCCTTAACAGAGAACCGATCTTCAATACTGTATAAGTTTTAATTATATATATATTGAACTTAATCACAGTAAGGCTACACTAATAATAACAGACTAAGCATCCGAAAATAATGCTAACTTAACAGTAATATAAACCGTCTTGTAACCCGGCGAGGACCCCCTCGTGGGTTAAATAAAGGGGGAGAAAAAAAGAAACAAACAGCGCACAAGAACAATACGTCTAATGTTCGTTTGAAAGAAAAAAAAACTAAGACGAAACCTTAACAGCAAAGTGCTCAGTACGAAAGAACGAAAGTAGAGCGAGAATACAATACAAAAAATCTAGCCACCACCTACCGCGATTTCACACAAACGGTTCTTCAGGGTAAGAGCCTCTTACCCTGAAGAACTGTTTGTGTGAAACCGCGGTACGTGGTAGCTCACTTCTAGATTTTTTGTATTGCATATATATATATTTAGGTAATGATGCCACGTCCGTGAATGTCGAGGATAGTTCAACAAGATTTACTTGATATAAAATATTAAGTGCTAGATCTATATCGAGAGCTCAAAACCCGATCTTCATGATAATATGTATGTGAGTGTGCGAACTCAATATTTATAAGTAAGCATGGATGGATGTGTGTTTGTGAGAATATGTAAGTGTACTCACAGACGTTTGTATGTACATATATATGTATCTAGGTATAAATATACGTGATTGCTTTAATATGTAGGGTTATATGTATATATGTATTCATGTGCTTGTGAGTGAGCATGTAATGAGTTTATGGTCACTATTTAAGGACGATGAACTCTTCTCGACCAGTCTAATGATCCCCAACTGAGATAAGTCTCTGTTATTGATCATATTACTTATTTTCCATTTCATTTTACATAAATGTTTATTCCGGGAAAATATTTAGTCCGAATGGAACGAATATAGTGTGATTTGATGAAATGAGCCAATTTATCTTATAAAAATGAATTATAATTACGTACCTCCACTAAATCGATAAAACACAGCATTAGTTAGTTAAGTGCCATACGTGATACACGTTTGGGCGATCATGTCTCGAAAGAGACATGACTGTCGGGCCAGAAGATTATCCCGCAGTAGGTTGCCATTGCTTTCTGTGGTATACTGGTTGCCGACCAAGGCTATAGAACCCAATCTGTCCTGCTATTTAATCCATAACTGGAAGGAAGAGACGGATTAATACCTTTCCCAAGGGTATTTGCGCGTAAGTGAATACAATGGATTCAGCTGGAATTCGAACTCGGCTCCCCGGCTTCTCGATCCGAGAATTCTTTTTTAGTTAAGAATTAATGATTATATTGCTTATCGAAAATTGAAAAGTTTAATAAAAATCGTTTTGCACCCATATTTTTAAAATAATTTAAAAATTTTTGTGCATTTGATGTTTATTTTTGAATGATAATTTCTATGAGCAAATTAAAAGGTCAGAGATTTCTCCCTTACTCTAAAGAAAATGAGTAAAATTTTGTCCCATATGCATGCCATACATTTTTATCTCTAATCAAGAAGATGTCAACACAATCTTGATTTACGACGCGTACAGGTCAAAATGTTCAGATTTGTAATTAGGAAATATTTTTAGTCTAAATTTCACGCTATAAATAAGTAATATTTGTGTAAATCATAGTAATTTAACACAAAATTTGCAAATTTTCCAAAAATGTGTCACAGATGTATATTTTATTTTTTGCGAAATATAAAAAAAGTCTGTTTACAAAAATGTGTCGATCGCTCAAAAATGGCGGCAAATTCAAAAATTGGAAAAAAAAATTATAACTTTTACATTCTAATCGATATAATTTTTGTTTTAAATAAACCAGAGTATTTTATTTAATGGAAATAGTAAATTTCATCATTTAGCTTAAAGAAAACATTTTATTTTCAAAACCTCAATTTAAAAGTTAGTTATTGAAAATGAGTAGAGATTCCTAATTATAATTTATAACCAATATAAATGATGTGCTGAGTTTTTTCTTTTATATATATATATATATATATATATATATATATATATATATATATATATGGAAAAATCAAAATTCAACGAAAAAATGGCTCCCAAACTCGAAAAAGAATCAAAATTC
>JBBBDQ010000641.1:100000-200000 GCA_037127315.1 Ascarosepion bandense
CATTACCGACGATTTTATTTTGTGTTGACATAAAACTCCGCTTGACAACAGCAATAGTTACCAAAAATAATAAACGCAGTTCTTAAATTTGTGATGCTGTTTTATGACGTCACACCGCGGGATAGCGCGAAATGACAACAAAATCATGTAGTCAAATGCAATGTAATATATTATGTCCGGATTTAAAGATGGTTTTATTGAGTGTTGGTTGTTTAGATTTGATGTACATGGCCCCCAATATCTGCAGGTTCCGCTTACTGTGTGTATGAGTAAGGATCGACGTGTGTAATTGTGTAATTGACTCAGATTAATAAATCGGAGAGCGGAGTTCTAATTCCAACACGGGTTAGTTGCATTCATTTTCGATCAAATACCATTAGAAAAGGCATGAATTAATCTCTCTCTCTCTCTCTCTCGCTAACTTGTCTCTGAAAAAAAATTTAATCTAAAAAACATTGTTAATGCAACATTAAGTTGTATAAGTATTATTCGTACAAACCATAAAATTTAACAAGCCATGAATCAACAAATCAACCAATCCATCAATTTCCTAAGGATCAAGGTGCTTGTGTGTACTCTAAATGAAGGAAGCCTCTGTTCTCAACAAAGAACAAAGCTGCTAGTTCAAACTATGCCAAAGAACACATGAACACACTGGGGGTCTTCAGGAAGTCTATTCACTGAATAGATGAGTCAAAGATAAAATTATTTCACCAAAAACAAAACTGTCATGTCTACAGAAAAGCCAACATAGCTTACCAATCAAAGAACCTTGTTCTCGTAGTGAAGAAAGCTGTTGGAAATATCATGGAAGGAAATAGATATAAAGCCATGATTTTAATTACTGAAGGAGGAATTATTCGATTTAAATTTAACTGTTAGTAAAAGTAAGATTAAACATCTGTGTAACAGTTAAATAATGTTAGGTTTGAGGTATACATAATTAATAGGCTTAGGTGTATAGATTATAGTATATAGTAAACAGTTTGAGATAGTATTAGATATATTTAAGAGTGTAAATAATCTTGTGGTGACAGTAAATAGTTATTTCATTATGTTGGTTTAATAAGTTATTTTTTGGTAATTTAATTACTTGAATTTTTTTCTTATAAGCAAAGAAAACATTTTTCATGTAACGAGTGACAAGATCTTGTTTTTTAATATCTTTAATTTTAAAATGGAAGTTAATAAAAAAAATAGGGTTGCTTGATAAAAGCAACAATTTCGTTCTAGCTCATTGACAGTTTTGTGAAATTTTTACAATCTTCTAAAGGGAAAAATCATAGACTCAATGTAAAATTACTGGAGAATCGTCTATCTGCAGGAGGAATATCCCAACCCACTAACAGTTATGTTCATCTACTTTGTTACTTTTGGGGATCACCCCTTTTTGCACATAAAAATGGACTCGCCTGATGTGTACATATAATACTGCCTGTACATAGAACGGCAGTAAGAGTAGTAATTGTAAAGGACTGTTGAGTAGTTGTACAGCTGCTTAGTTGGTCAGTAAGTTGGATATCGACACATTACCCGGACATACTTCTTCATTACAAGACTGTATATATTGATTCCTACTGAGAGTATTCCTAGTATTTCTGAATTGACTAACCCGTGTTACAAAAGTTCGTTAGGTAGGTTATTCGATAAATTATTCTACTCTTTTAGCATCCAATATGTCCTTTGTGTATCACATTCATAAAACCTATTTGTGTTCTGTAATATGTCCTTTGTGTATCACGTTCCATAAATATCTTTGTGTTCTATATCATATATTATGTGTATCACATTCACCATTCATTATTGGTTTCTGTAATATGTCCTTTGTATGTCACATTCACCAAAACCTATTTGTGTTCTGTAATATGTCCTTTAATATCATGATTTCACAAAACAACAATAATGTATGTGTCCTTTGTGTATCATTCACCAGAACTATTTGTGTTCTGTTCATGTCCTTTGTCACATTCTGAATACTATTTGTGTTCTGCAATATGTCCTTTGTGTATCACATTCACCAAAACCTATTTGTGTTCTGTAATATGTCCTTTGTGTATCATTCTGAAATATTTGTGTTCTGTAATATGTCCTTTGTGTATCACATTCCTTAAAACCTATTTGTGTTCTGTAATATGTCTTTGTATCCATTCACCAAAACCTCTTTGTGTTCTGTAATATAATATTTGTGTATCATTCACCAAAACCTATTTGTGTTCTCTGTGTTTGTATCACATTCACAAAACCTCTTTGTGTTCTGTAATATGTCCTTTTGTATCCACATTCACAAAACCTGTTTGTGTTCTGTAATATGTCCTTTGTGTATCACATTCACCAAAACCTCTTTGTGTTTCATAATATGTCCTTTGTGTATGCATTCACCAAAACCTATTTGTGTTCACATAATATGTCCTTTGTAATACATTCACCAACCTCTTTGTGTTATGACTATTATTGTGTGTATCACATTCACCAAAACCTATTTGTGTTCTGTAATATGTCCTTTTGTGTCACATTCACAAAACCTCTTTGTGTTCTGTAATACCAACTAGTATCACATTCACCAAAACCTATTTGTGTTCTATGTCTGTGTTTTTGTCCATTCACCTAGGCTGTCTTTGTGTTCTGTAATATGTCCTTTGTGTATACGCATTCACCAAAACCTCTTTGTGTTCTGTAATATGTCTTTTGTGTATCACATTCACCAAAACCTATTTGTGTTCTGTAATATGTCCTTTGTGTATCACATTCACCAAAACCTATTTGTGTTCTGTAATATGCTGTCATTCACTAAAACATATTTGTAATTCATATGTCCTTTGTATCACATTCACCAAGACCTCTTTTATTATTCATAATATGTCCTTTGTGTATCACATTCCCCAAAACCTATTTGTGTTCTGTAATATGTCCTTTGTGTATCACATTCACCAAAACCTATTTGTGTTCATAATGTGTCTTTGTGTATCACATTCACCAAAACCTATTTTAAATGATGTTTTCTTCCTGTCCTTTTGTGTATTACATTCCTAAAACCTCTTTGTGTTCTGTAATATGTCCTTTGTGTGTCACATTTATATTAGAATATTTTTGTGTTCTGTAATATGTCCTTTGTGTATCACATTCACCAAAACCCTATTTGTGTTCTGTAATATGTCCTTTGTGTATCACATTCACATGCAGAACTATTTTGTCATTACTGTAATATGTCCAACATGTCAAATTTGCAGAACCTCTTTGTGTATGAGCAATGTCCTTTGTGTATGTCACATTCACCAAAACCTATTTGTGTTCTGTATCCTGTCTTGTGTATCACATTCACCAAAACCTATTTGTGTTCTGTAATATGTCCTTTGTGTATCACATTCACCAAAACCTACTAGGTTCTGTAATATGTCCTTTGTGTATGTTCACCAAAACCTATTTGTGTTCTGTTTTTAAATGTATCCTTTGTGTATCATTCACCAAAACCTATTGATACATATAATATATGTAACTGTCACATTCACCAGAACTCATGCATTCTGTAACATATGTCCTTTGTGTATCACATTCACCAAAACCTCTTTGTGTTCTGTAATATGTCCTTTGTGTATCCCTTTCTTTAAAACCTCTTTGTGTTCTGTAATATGTCCTTTGTGTATCATTCCTGAGCATATTTGCATTGTTCTGTAATATGTCCTTTGTGTATCACATTCTTTAAACCCTCTTTGTGTTCTGTAATATGTCCTTTGTGTATCACATTCTGAGAACTCCGCTGTGTTCTACTGTTATCATTTGTGCTCACATTCACCAAAACACTCTTTGTGTTCTGTATGTCCTTTGTGTATCCCATTCCAAACCTCTTTGTGTTCTGTAATATGTCCTTTGTATCACATTCTTAAAACCTATTTGTGTTCTGTAATATATACTTTGTGTATCACATTCACCAAAATGTGTAATAATTCACAGCTTATTGTCACTTTGTATCACATTCACAAAACCTCTTTGTGTTCTGTAATATGTGCTTGGCCATCACCGTGCAAAACCTCTTTGTGTGTCTGTAATATGTCCTTTGTGTCCATTTCTGGGAAATATTTTGTGTTCTGTGATATGTCCTTTGTGTATCACATTCACCAAAACCTATTTGTGTTCTGTAATATGTCCTTTGTGTGTCACATTCACCAAAACCTCTTTGTGTTCTGTAATATGTCCTTTGTGTATCACATTCACCAAAACCTATTTGTGTTCTGTAATATGCTCACTTTGTGCTCTTATACCAAAACCTATTTGTGTTCTGTAATATGTGCTTTGTGTATCACATTCACAAAAACTATTGTGTTCTGTAATATGTCCTTTGTGTATCACATTATTACTTAAAACCTATTTGTGTTCTGTAATATATGCTTTGTGTATCACATTCACCAAAACCTATTTGTGTTCTGTAATATGTCCTTTGTGTATCACATTCCACCCAAAACCTATTTGTGTTCTGTAATATGTCCTTTGTGTATCACATTCATAGCCTAATATTTGTGTTCTGTAATATGTCCTTTGTGTATCCCATTCACTGACCTCTTTGTGTTCTGTAATATGTCCTTTGTGTATCACATTCACCAAAACCTCTTTGTGTTCTGTAATATGTCCTTTGTGTATCACATTCACCAAAGCCTATTTGTGTTCTGTAATATGTCCTTTAATGTATCACATTCACCAAAATATATTTGTGTTCTGTAATGTCCTTTGTGTATCACATTCACAAAACCTATTTGTGTTCTGTAATGTCCTTTGTGTATCACATTCACTAAGCCTATTTGTGTTCTGTAATATGTCCTTTGTGTATCACATTCACCAAAACCTATTTGTGTTCCTTAATATGTCCTTTGTGTATCACATTCACCAAAACCTATTTGTGTTCTGTAATATATCCTTTGTGTGTATTCACCAAAACCTCTTTGTGTTCTGTAATATGTCCTTTGTGTATCACATTCACCAAAACCTCTTTGTGTTCTGTAATATGTCCTTTGTGTATGCATTTCACCAAAACCTCTTTGTGTTCTGTAATATGTCCTTTGTGTATCCACATTCACAAAACCTCTTTGTGTTCTGTAATATGTCCTTTGTGTATCACATTCACAAAAACCACTATTTGTGTTCTGTAATATGTCCTTTGTGTATCACATTCACCAAAACCTATTTGTGTTCTGTAATATGTCCTTTGTATGTCACATTCACCAAAACCTATTTGTGTTCTGTAATATGTCCTTTTTATTGTATCACATGCAAAACCTATTTGTGTTCTGTAATATGTCCTTTGTGTATCACATTCACCAAAACCTATTTATGTTCTGTAATATGTCCTTTGTGTATCACATTCACCAAAACCTCTTTGTGTTCTGTAATATGTCCTTTGTGTATCACATTCACCAAAACCTCTTTGTGTTCTGTAATATGTCCTTTGTGTATCACATTCACCAAAACCTATTTGTGTTCTGTAATATGTCCTTTGTGTATCACATTCACCAAAACCTCTTTGTGTTCTGTAATATGTCCTTTGTGTATCACATTCACCAAAACCTCTTTGTGTTCTGTAATATGTCCTTTGTGTATCACATTCACCGAAACCTATTTGTGTTCTGTAATATATCTTTGTGCTGCATCACCTTCTACCCAAAACCTATTTGTGTTCTGTAATATGTCCTTTGTGTATCACATTCACCAAAACCTATTTGTGTTCTATACAATATGTCAACTTGTGTATCACATTCACCAAAACCTATTTGTGTTCTGTAATATACCTTTTGTGTATCACATTCACCAAAACCTATTTGTGTTCTGTAATATGTCCTTTGTGTATCACATTCACCAAAACCTATTTGTGTTCTGAAATATGTCCTGTGTGTATCACATTCACCAAAACTATTTGTGTTCTGTAATATATAAAACACCTTGTATCACATTTATAGGCTCTATTTGTGTTCTGTAATATGTCCTTTGTGTATCACATTCATAAACCTATTTGTGTTCTGTAATATGTCCTTTGTGTATCACATTCACCAACCTATTTGTGTTCTGTAATATGTCCTTTGTGTATCACATTCACCAAAACCTATTTGTGTTCTGTAATATGTCCTTTGTGTATCACATTCACCAAAACCTATTTGTGTTCTGTAATATGTCCTTTGTGTATCACATTCACCAAAAACCTATTTGTGTTCTGTAATATATTCACTTTGTATCACATTCACCAAAACCCTGTTGTGTTCTGTAATATGTCCTTTGTGTATCACATTCACCAAAACCTATTTGTGTTCTGTAATATGTCCTGTGTGTATCACATTCACCAAAACCTATTTGTGTTCTGTAATATGTCCTTTGTGTATCACATTCACCAAAACCTATTTGTGTTCTGTAATATGTCCTTTGTGTATCACATTCACCAAAACCTCTTTGTGTTCTGTAATATGTCCTTTGTGTATCACATTCACCAAAACCTATTTGTGTTCTGTAATATGTCCTTTGTGTATCACATTCACCAATTATTGTGTTCTGTAATATGTCCTTTGTGTATCACATTCACCAAAACCTATTTGTGTTCTGTAATATGTCCTTTGTGTATCATAGTTACCAAAACCTATTTGTATTTCTGTAATATGTCCTTTGTGTATACATTCACCAAAACCTATTTGTGTTCTGTAATATGTCCTTTGTGTATCACATTCACCAAAACCTATTTGTGTTCTGTAATGTCCTTTGTGTATCACATTCATAAAACCTATTTGTGTTCTGTAATATGTCCTTTGTGTATCACATTCACCAAAACCTCTTTGTGTTCTGTAATATGTCCTTTGTGTATCACATTCACCAAAACCTCTTTGTGTTCTGTAATATGTCCTTTGTGTATCACATTCACCAAAACCTATTTGTGTTCTGTAATATGTCCTTTGTGTATAAAATTCCCCAAAACCTCTTTGTGTTCTGTAATATGTCCTTTGTGTATCACATTCACCAAAACCTCTTTGTGTTCTGTAATATGTCCTTTGTGTATCACATTCACCAAAACCTCTTTGTGTTCTGTAATATGTCCTTTGTGTATCACATTCTACCAAACTATTTGTGTTCTGTAATATGTCCTTTGTGTATCACATTCACCAAAACCTATTTGTGTTCTGTAATATGTCCTGTGTGTATCACATTCACCAAAACCTATTTGTGTTCTGTAATATGTCCTTTGTGTATCACATTCACCAAAACCTATTTGTGTTCTGCCAATATGTCCTTTGTGTATCACATTCACCAAAACCTATTTGTGTTCTGTAATATGTCCTGTGTGTATCACATTCACCAAAACCTATTTGTGTTCTGTAATATGTCCTTTGTGTATCACATTCTAGCTTGTGTTCTGTAATATGTCCTTTGTGTATCACATTCACCAAAACCTATTTGTGTTCTGTAATATGTCCTTTGTGTATGCCATTCACCAAAACCTATTTGTGTTCTGTAATATGTCCTTTGTGTATCACATTCACCAAAACCTATTTGTGTTCTGTATGGCTATGTCCTTTGTGTATCACATTCACCAAAACCTATTTGTGTTCTGTAATATGTCCTTTGTGTATCACATTCACCAAAACCTCTTTGTGTTCTGTAATATGTCCTTTGTGTATCACATTCACAAAGACCTCTTTGTGTTCTATAATATGTCCTTTGTGTATCACATTCACCAAAACCTATTTGTGTTCTGTAACATTTAAATAACTCTTTCCGATTCTAAGTATAAGCGTCTTTTTTTTCTTTCGGTTCTCTTTAAAAGTTCTTCGTTGCTCACATATTCCAAGAAATGTCAACTGGGTCTTGTAACTTCAGATGGTAACCATTGTAAAACAACTCTGCAGAACCACATTTCTGTTGCCTCAGGTAACCTATTCATCTGTGAGAAGATTGTCCATCATTCATTGCCGTATAGGAGGACTCGATATTGCATAAGAGTTAAGCATTCGTTTCTTTGTTGCTAACGGCAATATTCCGTTTCTTTATACATTGCTAAACTTTTGGAAGGTATTGGAATGCTTCTTCGGAGTTCGGTGTCACTTATTCCACCTTCCGTTAAAACATTTCTCAGATATTTAAATTTTCTAACTTGAATGGTTTTGGAATCACTAAATATAGTTGCCATCTTGGGATATTTCTCTTACTGAAAACCATGCATTCTATTTTCTTATATTGATATTTAGTGCTCTGTGTTCTGAATTCTTTAGGGGTTTTACCAATAATAAATAATGGCAAGACTTATTGTTCTATCGAGAATTCATCCCTGTAAATTTTGAATAGGTCTGGTTAGAATACACACTCTAATAAATCTGGTGAGGACTCTCTATTTTGTTTTCCTTTTCTTTAGTTCTGGATTATTATCACAACTCTCCCACTAACTCAAGCTCATCTCACAGTTCAAGCAGTTCTTTGTTTGACGTTTTTTCAACTGCTTTGTATAATCTGTAAAACATAGGTATATATCTTTCTGCATTACTTAGCTTATTTTAATGTTATCCTCAAAATATCATTAGTATTAAATTTGAATCCATTTCGTAGGTCGACTTTTTTAAACAATTTTTTTCACAAAAATACATTTATTTGTATTCCTTTACAGTGAAAGACAGAACCAATATTTTGACAACAGAAAAAATGCTAAAGTCTGTGGAATGTTTTTTTAATCATTTCACCCCGAGCAAGGCGATAACACCACTGATGTCCAGGGGTCTACATAAGAGTTAAAGTTTTAGGCAGGAAAAGACTGAAGACAAAGACGAACCAGCTACAGGGGGTGAAAGTGAAAGGGCAAGAGAAGGATGTGAACATAGAAGTGAAGACAGTTGCAAAGGTAGAGAGGAAGGAAAAGAACAAGATACACGTGTGATGTAGAAAGGACTGGAGTCAAGTAGATAAGAGATGGGAATTGACTTTGCATCTAAATTTCTGAAGGTTGTAGCTGTCAAAATAGCAAGTATATAAAAGGGAGTTCCACAGGCGGGAAGTGTGAGAAAAGAAGCTGATGGAGTAGAATTGTCGCCTGCATTTGATTGATCTAACTGTGAAAGGGTGAGACCTTGTTGCCAGTCTGATTTATTAAATTCTTGTGAAGGGGTTCGTCAGCCATGAAAATATTTATAGAAGAGAACGAGGGAAGCCATATCTCGCCTATGAGAAAGTGGTTAGAATCGTGCTGCCAGGTCAGGACCAATCACTTTACAGATTCTCTTTTGGAGCCTATCAAGAACACTGAGATAAACAGCATGGGCGCCTGACCAGATATAACAACAGTATTTCATGCACAGTTGAATGGTTGATTTGTATATGTGCAAAATGGATTCAGGCGGAAAAAAACTTTCTGGCCCGAAACAGTGACCTAACCTTCCTAGCAGTGGATTTAGCTATTGTATTAATGTAGTGATTCCACTTGAGGCCGTAAGAAAGGATAAGGCCTAAAAGACGCAGTGTATTGCTCTCGGAGAGATTTGCTTGGTCCATGCTTATGGGTGGCAGGAGAGATTGCCTGTGACTAACGTTCCCTTCGTTCTCTTCTTGACTGTCGAGCTAAGGCAAAAAGAAAAAGATTAAAACAAGTCCCTTGATAAGTATAGGGTTGTATCATTTAATTATGTTTTATTCAATTACTTAAGTACCATACTTGATATACACACGAGCTATCATGTCTCAAAAAGACATTACTGTTTGGGCAGAATATTTTCCCACAATTACTTTCTGTGGCAGACTGGATGCCAAACAAGGCTTTAGAATACAATCTGTCCTGCTATTTAACCCATAGATGGAGCTAGAAGAGGCAGAATAATACATTTCTAAAGGGTATTTGCATGTAAGTGAATGCAACGAATTCAACTGGAATTCGAACTCGGCTCTCCGAATTCTCGTTCCGAGCCGATATCTACTGCACAATTCAGATTTACTTTTCTGAATTTCATCTTTTCTGTTGAATATCGGCGAATACATTTTACCATCAGTCAATTACTTAGGTTGATTGTGCGCGGTATACGAACGAAGTTTCTTTTATTTCTGTCATAAACCCCTCTTCCTTTGCCCATAATTATTCAGTTGACCATCGATTAAATTAAAAGACAATTCCTTAATTTTTTTTTTTTTTTGTGAAAAGCACTGCACCTCAAGTTTTTCTTCAATCTAATTTAAACACAGTTAAATTTCAACGAATAAGTTTTTAAACAAATTAAAATATATATAATTCAAATAATGGTATATGAACATGACAATATTTATCCTGACGAAACAGAAGAATTTTTCGTTTTTAAAATCGCCTAAATTCTTAAATTTATTCATCATAAATTCAGTCAGTCAGTTAAGTGCCATACGTGATACACGCTTGTTCGATCATGTCTCGAAACAGACATGACTGACTGTGCAGAAGATTATCCCGCAGTAGGTTGCCATTGCTTTCTGCGGTAGACTAGAACCCAATCTGTCCTGTTATTTAACCCAAAACTGGAAGGAAGAAACGGATTAATACCTTTTGCAAGGGTATTTGCGCGTAAGTGAATGCAACTGGAATTCGAACTCGGCTTCCTGATTTTTCGTTCCGAGCCGATATCCACAGCACCACAATGGACATCCTAATACTGCATTATATATATATATATATATATATATATATATATATATATATATATATATATATATATATATCACAGCTCATCAGTACCATTAGACTCCGATTGCTTTTAGCCTAGGATTGAAACCCGACCAAATTGGCGTCAGGCGGCGATTCTACCTCTGAGCTATGGGCGCTCGGTCATCATAAATTATCTAGACTTATATCTAGAATTATTATTAATTCAGCTATCAAATCAAACTTCAGTTCGATTAATCAGAAATAGCTGATATAACTGGGTTCCTGAGTGAGGATCCTTACACCGATGGGCAAAAACCCAGCTGAAAAAGCTTTCTACTTTCTCTGATCTCCAATTGTGTGACGATAATACATGCAATTTTAGTTATGATGACGCTTACAGAAAAATTCTAGTATAAAAATTCCAAGTTAAACATCTAAATAAATTTATCTATTAAAACCTATGTACATATTAACGAAAGAATAATATATGTCGTGGATGTGTGTTGTGGTGTAGTTGATATCAGACAGGAAAGAGAAATCGGAGAGCCGAGTTCGAATTCGTTGCAATCACTTACGCTCAAATACCCTTGGGAAAGGTATTAATCCGTCTCTTCCCTCCAGTTATGAGTTAAATAACAGGATATATAGCAAGCAGAAAAGCAATGGCAACCTACTGCGGGATAATCTTCTGCCCAGTCAGTCATGTCTCTTTCGAGACATGATCGTGTGTCACGTATGGTACTTAACTGACTGACTGATCTCTTCGTTTGAGTGTTTCATTATCAATCAGTTATCAACCAGTTAAGTGCCATAAGTGATACATGTTTGACTGATCATGTTTCTTTCGAGACATGACTGACCGGGAAGATTTTCCCGCAGTAGGTTGCCATTACTTTCTGCGGTAGACTGGTTGCCAAGGCTGCAGAACCCAATCTGTTCTGCCATTTGTATCATAGCTGGAGCGAGAATCGGCGGATTAATATCTCTCCAAAGAGTATTTTTACGTCAGTGAATACAACTAGAATTTGAACTCGGCTCTCCGGTTTCTAGTTTCGAGCCGATATCCTCTGCTCCACAACGCACATACAAGGTTTCAGTCATTAGGTAGCATTCGTTGTTATTATATAACTACATTTTATGCTGAGAATATGCAGATATTCATTTAAAAATAGGTGAGACGGAAATATGATTTTCAAGAGAAGATGACATTTTTTTAAAAAACTCGCTAAAATAAGTCATGATTATGTATTTATTTATTTATCTTTTTTTATTTTTTGCTTATTTCTATGGTCATTTGAACGAGTGTTTTTGTACTTTTCAAAGAAATTTCTTTGGATTTTTAAGCCGCATGTTGAATTCTTTATTCCATATTTTCTTTCTACTTCCGCTGACCGCCCCCCCCCCCCCCCACGCACACTCATTTACCGATGACCAACGATGGAAAAATAACTTTTTATTTTTTCAAATGGCATATGGGTGTGAGCTCGGTTTGGAAAGACTTATTTATTTATTTTTTTTTTTTTGAAACTCGCTAATTGAATGAATTTTTATTTATCTTTTTTTATTTGTTTGCTTAATTCTATGGTCATTTGAACGAGTGTTTTTGTACTTTTCAAAGAAATTTCTTTTGACTTAGACTAAGTTAAAACTTAGTTAACTCACCACCTCACCACCTTTTTCTTTTCTTTTTTTTTCAAATTGGAGTAGATAGTATCTACTATCGCCTGGTTTCACACTCCACCCACTTCTATTGAACAGGTGTAGAGGTGATCACCTTGTTTCTTGTTTAGGAAGGGGTTCCCGGTCCTTCTACCTCCTCCTTCGGTCTTAGTGTTAGTTCACTTGGAAGCTCTTTGCTGTTAGTGAGTATGGTGGCAATGTCTCTCCATTCTGAGGGTACCAGGTTAGCAGTTTCCTGGTTGCTGCTTCCGACTGTTTATTAGGAGCCTGAACTCTTGCGTATCTTCTTGAGAGGCTGCTCTGATCAAGAGTTGAATAATATCGGAGTTCCTATCGTGCCATATCGCGCATGGACGAGCGTCCTTGCATGAACCTCCGGTGGGCAACCCCGAGGCCACATTATGTTGCAGACTGCGCCAGTCTCCATTCCTCACATGCTGCAAATAGGGACCAAATGATTCTACTTTAGACCTCTCTCCTCAACCAAAACACCATGAAAAAAAAATCAAACAAAATACCAAAATCAAACCAGCTACTCGGAAAACGCCCAAACCTGTCTGTGTTTCTTTCACTTACATACGCGATGTCCGCACTAACGTTTATAGCATAGAATCATTCCTCAAAACTAACTCACCTGATATCTTAGCCCTATGTGAAACTAACCTTGACCCGTCTATCCCCTCCTCTGAGTTCTATGTTCCTGGTTACCTTCCCCTCTTCAGGAAGGACTCCAATGTCTATATGCATGGGCTTGGTGTATATGTCAGCGAACACCTCCCCCTAGCTAGAGTAACATCTCTTGAATCCCTGGACCAGTCTTTCATGTGCTTCCGTCTCTCACTTCTAAGCTCTGTTAGCTATCTCTTCTTCCTCTACCGCTCCCTCTCCTCCTCTGACTGTTCAGTACTTGACAGCATCTCTGACAATATCGACAAGGCCATTTCTTCTCACCCATCTGCCCATATTTTCGTGTTTGGTGACTTTAACGCCCACCACACTAAGTGGCTGGAAAACTCTGTAACCGACCCTTCTGGTGTCCACACCATTAATGTTTCAATCTCCCAATCCCTTACGCAAGTGGTGGACTTCCCCACACATTTCTGCAATAGCCCTAACGGAAGGGACTCGCTTCTAGACCTCTACTTCACTTCCACCCAAAATTCTTGCACCACCAGACAGCTCTGCCCTCTCGAAAATTCTGACCACGCCGTAGTTTCTGTCAACATCTCGGTCCACTCCACCCTTACCCAAAAAACCCAGACCAACAAAATATCCTACTGTTATCAAAGAGCAGACTGGGATTCGTTCCGTGACTTCCTCTGCGACTTCCCTTGGAACAATGTTTTTAGTCTTCCCATCGAAGACTGTGCATCAGAGGTCACCTCCTGGGTTAAGGCTGGCATCGATGCTTTCATCCCTGCCAGGAAATTTCAGCTTAAATCCCATTAGTCTCCCTGGTTCTCGCTAGCTTGCTCGGCCGCCATTGCCCACCGGAATCACTTCTTCCAGCTTTATCGTAGCCACGCGTCGGAACAAAACAGACGTCTCTTTGCCTCAGCTCGTAATAAGTGTAAAAAGATACTTAACGAAGCTAAGATGCTGTTTGCCGCCAGAATGAAGCAGCGCATAGCATCCTCTAAGTTCGGTACCAAAGACTACAGGCGCCTCTATAATAGCGGGCTTAACAAGAGTAAGTCCTCAATACCCCCACTAATCAAAGAGTTTGAGGTCCTCACCTCCTCAGCGGACAAGGCCGAATTCGAGTCTGGATTCGTCTGGAATCCATACACCCGATTTCCCATCTAGAACTGAGGCCCAATTGAATGACGTCCACATCACACCCTCGCTGATTTCTAGCATAATCTCGAAACTGGACCCTCACAAAGCGAGTGGTGGGGATGGAATCCCAATCATAGTCTTGAGGAATTGTGCCCCTGAACTCTCCTCTATCCTTTTTAAGCTCTACAACCTCTGCCTATGTTCCTCCTACTTTCCTGCCTGTTAGAAGTCTTCTTCTGTGGTCCCAATATTCAAGAACACTGGTGAACCCTCGGACCCCGCAAATTACCGCCCTATAAGCCTTCTTCCGATCTTCGGTAAAGTGTTCGAAGCCATTATCAATGCCGAGGTTGTTCAGCATCTCACAGCCAATGGGCTCCTCTCGGACAAACAGTATGGATTCCGCTTCACCAGGTCTACTGCTGATATGCTAACGACTATCACCGAGTATATATACCAGGCTCTCGACAGGAATGGTGAAGCCCCAACCGATATCTCTAAAGCATTCGACAGAGTATGGCATGCCGGCTTTCTACGGAAACTGCGAAGCTATGGCATAACTGGACTTTTGTTGGACTTAATCCAGTCATTCCTCTCTAACCGCACACTGAAGGTGGTATTAAACGGACATGCCTCCCAGAACTACCCTACAAACGCGGGTGCCCCCAAGGCTCTATGCTAGGTCCGACGCTCTTTCTAATCTACATCAATGATCTCCCCGATGTCATAAGATCACAAGTAGGCATGTACGCCGATGATATCACAGTCTATTCTCGCCTCGATCAAAAATCTGGTGTTGGTGACAAGGCGAACCTCGCTGCCGAGCTTGAAAAGGACCTCCAATCCATGGTGGATTGGAGTAAGAAATGGCTCGTAAAATTTAATTCTTCCAAAACGAAGCTGCTGTCAATTAACCACCACAGACAACCGCACCTCCCTCCCATTAGCATGGAACAGGCTTGCCTCCCAGAGAGTAAAACACTACGCCTGCTTGGCCTGACACTCTCAGCGGACCTCAAGTGGAATGACTACGTCGAATCCATTGCTAATATATAAACTGACCCCTCACTTAGTGGTCACGTCAGTTTTTATACATTTATATTCCTGATATCCAAAAGCACATGGATGCATTCCAGAAATTAAGTAAAGTATTAAGAGACAGGAAAATTTCACTAGAAACAAAGAAGAGTCTACTGGATTGTTATGTGATGTCCGTCCTTCAATATGGCAGTTAATGCTGGACACTATCATCAAAGATAAAGGAAAAACTTGAAGCAACTGAAATGTGGTTCTACAGAAAGATGCTGAAGATTTCATGGATTGAGCACGTGAACAATTATGAGGTTTTAGAAAGGATGGAAGCAAAAAAGAAATTAATACTAAGCATCAGGAAAAGACAGCTAAAGTTCCTCGGACATGTGATGAGGAAGGAAGGCTTGGAGAATCTGACACTCACAGGTCAGATAGAGTGAAAAAGAAACAGGGGAAAGCAACGGATAATATATTTGAGCAGATGGATGGCAGAGCAGTGTTTGAATGATGTAACAGGAGAAAGCGTACGAAGAGCTACCAGGGTTAGGGAGACGTGGAAGAAGTGACATGGCGCAAAGAATATATATATATATATATATATATATATGTGTGTGTGTGTGTGTGTGTGTGTGTGTGTGTGTGTGTGTAATGTACAAATATACAAGTGGTTGTATCGGTAAAGGGTACGATGGGTAAATCGGCGTCAATTATATTTTTATTTTGAGTACGTGCGTTGTCTGTTTTTGACTTTGTCAACTGCGCAGTATAGTAGCTTCAATTGGGCATCGTCTGTAAGAAAAACAAGGAGCACTACTCAAGCAGAAATATGAAAACGTCATGCTGTACCGCTTGGTGTTTGTACTGGAATCTTCAATACAAACATTTTAGTGTGTTTGGGATTCAGTCTAAGGACAGTACAGATGAATTGAAAAGATGTGGATGGTATATCTAGTCAACATTATGGTTTTTTGGAGTAATTAGAGTAGATAGACTAATTGGAGTAGATAGACTAAACTATCGCCCGGTTAACACTCCACCCACGTCTATTGAACAGGTGTAGAGGCTCATCCCTTGTTCCCTGTTTAGGATGTGGTTTCCGGCTTTCTTTTTTCCAATCTTTTCACTTTTATGTAGCCCCTGCACATCAGTGGCGTTACCGCCTTGCTCGGGGTGATATGATTAAAAAAAAAATTACTAGTGAAGGCGATGTTATACCTTCATTTATCTTCTCACAGGGCTCCGGACTCAACACGAAGGACCACATCAAGTGCCTTGAAGCGGCAGTGCTTCCCTGGATCAAAGGAGTGGCTACTGTATAACCCTATGTCTGGCAAACAGGACACTGCACCATACCACACAAGCAGGAGAATTCAGTCATGTCTGTCTATATTTCTGAGGTGAGCTATTTACACTGTTTACATTATTGCTTTGTTGCTATTTGTATGACGTTTCGGCCGTTGTACACTCCGGCATTCTTCATTTGCTAGGAACCCTTTATCACGATCACTGGAGTATATTATTTTCATTCCTTGTGCGAAGCCACTTTTGGTAGTCATGAGTTATCTCGCTCTAACCGGACTCTGTTATTTACTTGTTCACCACTGCTGTAGCCTGGTATTGAACTCACAACTCTTTCGGTCTAGTCCCTGGGAATAACCAACGTCTATATCCCCTGGGCTACGCGTCAGGGCTGTCAGACAATTTCTTCGACCACATCACCCCTTATATTTGCCGCCTAACTCCCCGAACTGCAATGTCCTTGATTGTTGTGTGGGGTACAGTTGAGCGGGAGATCAACAAAACACTTTGTAACACCAAAGATGAACCGAAGGAAAAGAATCTGGCAGTATTCACCCACTTAAACAAGAAGATCGTCCAGAAGAGTTGCAGGAGATTCCAAAGTCGTTTGAAAGCATATTTTTGAAGCCAACGGCGATTTTGTTGAAGAAATCTACTCTATAGTATTACAAGAAAGATATATCTGCAAAATGTGATGTCTATGTTATTTTTATTTTTGCGTAATTCAGACGATAATTTATCTATCGCACCCTGTGTAATATGTGGGAACGACAAGACGAAGATATAATCATTTACAAATATGACTCAAAATTAGTGAAAGAGAGAGGAAGTGAATGAGAGAGAGAAAGAAAAAGAGAACGGTAGTATGTCAAAGAGAGAAAGAAGGGATAAAATCAACGCTCCACTGACTTATCTCCCTTTAATCTTCAGTCGACATTATCACGCCTTTCCTGCGCAGCGACCAGGTAGAAAGCAAGGGTTGGTAAATGGCGGGAAACTTGATGTATTTACGAACGCGTTGGGGTGTGGCCGAGCGCGCTTGCTGTCCCGTGGATCACTTCCTGATTTACCGTTCATGCTCATCACTGATATTGTTCTGCTCATGGCAATCTGATAGATGGGACGCAGTGTGATGCTAGATTGAGCCGGACATGGCCAGAATGACAGATAACACAAGATTATCCTATTTTCACTTTCATTTTGACACGGACGCTGCACTTGGGCCTTCATTTCGATATGCTTGTTTGGAACAATTAAGTCGTCTTTAAACGACGTCCTTCACCTTTTTTTATATAATTTTAGTCGATATTTATTTGTTTAGGCTTTTATTTCCAGTCTTTTATCATCTTGAATATTTTTTTTCAAAATGACGGCCACAAAATGGCTACAAATTTCATTTGAAATTTATTATTTTAGCTGTGGAAATCTACACTTTTAATTATAAAAATATATACATAAAACCATTCGCAGAGATGCTTGTTTCGCTGTATTACAACTGTTCAGTGTAGCTAGATTAACCTTATGCCTCAAGCCGGACTAAAATCCAGCTGTCGGAGATTCACCCACCAGGCTATTGGTACACGTCAGAAAAAGGCAGATTTCACAGCGGGTAAGGTTCCTACAAAATATTAATTAAAGCGGTTGAGAGTGTTCTATCTTGTAACCGCATCGAATGACAGTTCAACACGGTAACCAAAGAACATAGCAGAGAACACACACACACACACACACACACACACACACACACACATATATATATATATATATATATATATATATATATATATATATATGGATCAGAAATGTAGATCAACACTCCGTGATTAAGAAATACTTTTATTCTAAATCTCATCTAATACGTGAGTAAATGAGATTAATTTAACTTTAAATTTGCTAATTTATCAAACATAACATATCACAATTCTGTATTTTACCTTTGCAAGATACTTAAAACCGAGAATAAACTTTTGTATACAAATGTGTCGATCGCTCAAGAATGGCCGAAAAACTTTAAATAAATTAAAAAATTTTTGATTCCAGTCAATATAATTTCTGTTTAAAATACACCTGAGTATATTGCTTACCGGAAAAAGTAAATTTAACCATTTAGCTTTCAATTTAAGTTAAATTTAAACTTCAAGAATATTTTTTTTATCAAATTTCATTTTAAAACTTAGGTATCGCGAATTATCGTGAAATGTTATTATCGTAGACATTACGCATTCGAAATATGCCGTACGGTTTTATTTTTTAAACAAAGTGCATTACGAGAAATTTTCGTAAAGAAAATATGTTCTCTCTCTCTCTCTCTCTCTCTCTCTCTCTCTCTCTCTCACACACACACACACACACACACACAAAAAAAAAACATATATATATATATATATATATATATATATGTATATATATATTATTTTATTAAATTACTTTAATCCGAAATGGAAAAGTAGGTAGGTAAAACCCTAGAACCTGATCCTAATTAATATCAAAAATTTTAATATTAAAAAATGATACAGGAGGAAAACTCAGTGTAATTAAAATTACAGAACTAATATAAATTAAAATAACTTTTCAAAATTCCAAAATGTTGAATGAACATTTCAACATGAAATCCCTAAGAGAGATTTCACGCCTCCTCAGCAACAGTCAGTCTAAGTCAAAATGAGAAAAAATAAGATTAAAAAGAGAAATAAAAAAATAAAAAAAAGATAAAGAAATAAAAAAACAAATAACGGTTAGGATTTGAGAAATATACGTCACAAAAATATTATTTTTGAAAATCAGTCTATTTTGGGTTTTTACTTTTTGACAGAATTGTAAGTGAGGAGATGGAAAATTTGGCATGTCTAGCTTAATAAACGAAAAAGGGTTAAGGAATGGGTATATATATAGTCATCCCCAGACAGATTTGTTTCGCTATGAATGGTGGTCTAAATTACGAAACATATATTTACCACATAACACAAAAATATCTTGAAATTACTAAAGAGCAAATTTATTCAGTAAAACTGATACTTGGCTTCAACCACGACATCCAAATGATTTCGGAATCTTCTGCACCTCTTCTAGACGGTTTCCTTGTTTACGTTATTGAGTGCTGCAATAATTCTTGACTTCAGTTCATTTTTGGTGCTACAAGGAGTTTTGTTGGTCACTCGCTCCACTGTACCCGACACCTCATAATCAATGGGGTTGCAGTCTGGGGAGTTAGGTGGCCAGATGTAAGGGGTGATGTGGTTGCAGAAATTGTCTGAAAGCCATGACTATGTTCCCCTGCTTGTGTGGCATGGTGCAGAATCCTCTTACTAGATATAGGATCTTCCAGCAGCCACTCTCTTGACCCAGAGCGGCTCTTCCTCTTCAAGGAACTTGATGTTGACTTGGGTGTTGACTCCGAGACCGTCATCAATAAATTCAGGTGTTCTTTGCTTATAAGAAGGATTAGAGTGAGTTTTCCGAGCTCTCGTACCTTCTTAATCACCATTAAACTCATCCGCTTCTTCCCGAATCCTCTACACTGTTCGGAGATTGTCAACTAAAAAACCCGTTCAAATGTTCGTATTTCAGCTTCTGGCGCAAATACCGAGCAATACCGCATGCCGTTTCTAAATTTCTATCGAAGTGACTTACGTCATGATGCGCATTTTCTCACAGATGCTGCACAATTGACCCTACTATAGTGTGCAGTCAGTTAAATGTCATACGTGATACACGCTTGGACGATAATGACTCGAAAGAGACATGACTGACTGGGCAGAAGATTATCCTGCAGTAGGTTGCCATAACTTTCTGCGGTAGACTGGTTGGCAGCCAAGGTTCTATAGTATCCAATCTGTTCTGTTATATTCTCATAGCGAGAGGGAGAAGAGATGTATTATATTATTACGTAGTAATTAATGGGGGATCAGTTTATTACTTCATAGCAATAGAAAATCGATCCCCCAATTTATGACCAGTAAAATCGTTAATCATAATTCTATTATATTCAGTCAGCCTGTTAAATGCCATACGTGATACATGCTTGGGCGATCATGTCTTGCAAGAGACATAACTGACTGGGCAGACGATTATCCCTCAGTAGTTTGCCATTACTTTCTGCGGCAGACTGGTTGCCAACCAAGGCTAAAGAACCCAATCTGTCCTGTTATTTGACTCATAGCTAGAAAGGGAAGAGACTTATTATATTATTAATTAGTAACTAGTGGGGGATCAGTTTATTACTTCATAACAATATAAAACTGATCCCCCACTTTATGACTATTAGAAACCTTAAAGTGCCATACATGATACACGCTTGGGCGATCATATTTCGAAAGAGACATGACTGACTGGGCAGAAGATTATAAGATTTTCCCGCAGTAGGTTGCCATTACTTTCTGCGGTATAATGGTTGGCAACCAAAGCTATAGAACCCAATCTGTCCTGTTATTTATCTGAAAGGAAGACAGGGGAATAACTTTCCCAAGAGTATTTCTGCATAAGTGAATGCAAGATATTCAGCTGGAATGCGGTTCTATGACGACACACTGCATGAGAACTCGAAATATTAACATATGACGTCATAGAACCGCATTACAAATTTACGAACTGCGTCTGCTGTTTGGTAACTGTTATCGTTGCTTAGCAAAGTTTTATGATAAGATTTTAAGATAAAATCATCTTTGATGGTCGATGCTTTTATGTTAACGTCCTTGTAACCTCTCTGAAGATGGCTCATGTAAGCCGAAAGCTTAGAACATAATAAAAAAATTATCTAAATGTTGGAGAATTTTTGTCTTTATTTTCACCTGAAATTAAAGCCAAAATACAATGTTTAGAATAGCTATTATTAAACATAATAGACGTTTATTATATCTTATATTTAACAGTATATGTTTAGAAAATTATCTGCTGCCTCGATACACTAATGTATATATATATGTGTGTATGTGTGTGTGTGTCTATATATATATATATATATATATATATATATATATATATATATATATATATTTTAATTCAGATACTTCAATCCAAGGGAAAAAAGCAGGAAGGTAAATTCCAAAAAACCCGATCCTAATTAATATTAAAAATTTATTTTAATGTTAAAAAATGATACAGGAAGAGAGCTCCATGTAATAAAATATTACAGAGCAAATATATATTAAAAAAGGATTAATTCAAAGATGTTGAAGTGTCGTCCCCCGTGGGGATCTTTATATATATATATATATATATATATATATATATATATATATTAAAAAAGGATTAATTCAAAGATGTTGAATGGCCATTTCGATATGAAGATCACCACGGGGGACGACACATCACCCCAGCAACAGAAAAAACCTTTCAGAAACTGGAGAAAAATTAGTCTACTTTTCCTTTTTAAATAGATTGCAAAGAAATTAATATATATATATATATATATATATATATATATGCGTGTATATATACGTATACATATGTGCGTGTATATATATATATATATGTGTATACCTACATATATATATATATATATATATATATATATATATATATATTTGTATGTATGTATGTATGTGTGTGTGTGAATCCTTATTATTTGGCTCAACTTACAAGGTCTAGTCTCTTTCTCTCCCCTCTACTTTCATTGCATAGTGTTTTCTATCTGCTTTTTCTCCCTTGGATATCATCGTTGACATCCCTGCCATGCACTGATATCTCATTTATCTTGTTCATATCGATAAGGGATGGGCAAAAGGCGCTCCAAGAAGCCAAATTCACGGATTAACGCCAGGAAAACATCCGATCATCTCTACCAACACTGCACTGCGCCAAAAAAAAAAAAATATGAAGTAAAACAAAAAATAATAATACAAATAAAATAAAGAAATGGAAATATTTTTAAAAAAGTTTAAAATCTTTGGCAAGATCGACCAGCTATTTTGACATCCATCACTGGCTTTCTAATTTTTTCATTTTCTCTTTTTAGGCGATAAGCTTTGCATCGGTTCGCTCTTTTGATATTTTTGAATTACACTTTTAAGCAGTCGACCTGAGTGGAAGATCATCTGTAAAACATTTTCATTTTCATTCTGAGACCCATTTGAGCAATTTTTTAATACTACTGGGCGCCTAATATAAAGCACAAGAACCACTCAAACTAGAGGCTTTTTTTCTTATAGACGTAAAAAAGTAAAAACGCAGGATGGGTGTTGTAAATGTTTGCTCGGAACGAGAAATCAGAGAGCTGAGTTCGAATTCGAATTGACTTCGTTACATTTACTTACGAGCAAATACCCTTAGAAAATAATAATTATGACCGGTAATGCATATTCCTTTGTCATGAAACTAGTGCTTGTTTATTCTTCACAGGTGAGGGAATATACA
This sequence comes from Ascarosepion bandense, assembly GCA_037127315.1. Lineage (NCBI taxonomy): Eukaryota > Metazoa > Mollusca > Cephalopoda > Sepiida > Sepiidae > Ascarosepion > Ascarosepion bandense. The sequence continues at coordinate 122,754 of JBBBDQ010000641.1, forward strand.
CTACCGTCCATAATTATTAGGTCAGTCAGTTAAGTGCCATACGTGATACACGCTTGGGCGATCATGTCTCAAAACAGACATGACTGACTGGGCAGAAGATTATCCCGCAGTAGGTTGCCATTGCTTTCTGTGGTAGACTGGTTGCCGACCAAGGCTATAGAACCCAATCTGTCCTGTTATTTAACCCATAACTGGAAGGAATAGACGGATTAATACCTTTCCCAAGGGTATTTGCGCGTAAGTGAATGCAAGGAATTCAACAGGAATTCGAACTCGGCTCTCCAATTTCTCGTTCCGAGCCGATATCCACTGGGCCACAACCACCCAGTGTTTTAAAAAATGTTGTATTTCATACTATTTTAGTATTTATTGCCAAGTGGATAATTCTAAATGAAAATGAAATATGTTCTTTTGTTATTATTAATTGCAAAATCTTACAAGGCAAGGAAGCAAAGATGAACTCGTCCGAATCACCCTAAATTTTCTTCATTCTTTCATTGATGAAATTGCAATATAATTATTAAATATTTATAAATTAATTTGATGCACTTGTTATTGTGTAGTATTAACAAAAGAGCTATTCTATTTTCATTTAGAATTTTCCCATTGGCAATAAATACGAAAAAATAGTATGAAATACATAATTTTTTTTAAACACTGGGGTTGCCTAATAATGGCGGCCGTTAGTATATCTATAAAAACACACTTTTTATCAGGATAACAGTTTTCTCAAACTTAGTAGCTGTTATCGCTCTTTCCGATATTGAAAGGATTTTTCTTCCTAACTCTTTCTTTGGCTTAGCGCAGGACGTTAGCATCTTGTTTGTGTTATTATTTCTACTTTGAGTTGCAAAATGCGAGCTACGAATTGGAGACTAACTGAAAAGTCTTTAAGGAAATAAAATTCTTTTAGGAACCAACAAAAAATATACTACCAAACTTTGAAGTCGCATTTGACTAACAAAAAATGCTTTCGAAAAGCTAAGCAATATATTATAAAAAACGGGAAATAATCTTTAAAGACAAAGAAAATATTAATGGACTTATCAATCATACTGTATGAAAAATGATTACTGGATAATTTCCTCAAAGATGAAGAGAAGACTGGAGGGAAGAGAGATGTGGTTCAGCAGAAGAAATACCATGGACGGAGTGGGTAAAACAACGAGGAAGTCTTACGAAAGAAAACAGAAATATAGAAAACACGAAAACAGAACACTTTACATACACGCATCTTCCAAACACCCGCCTTCAATAATCCTGCAAAGCCCACTCAATTAACCGTAGTTTATCTGATCAAAAAGATCTTCAACGAAGCCACAAAAGATTATGAAGAAGCTCTAATAGATAGTGGGTTTTCGGCAATATACAGGCCACGGTAACATACATACCTCATAGTACAAAAAGAAAAAAAAGTAAAAGAAATATCATATGGTTTAATCCACCGTGCAATAAAAAAGCAAAACTTAACGAAAAAAAACAAATATTCATTAAATTTATCCACAAATACTCTAGTATCAAGCACTCCCCGCAAGATATTCAACCGAAATACTTTAAAAATCAATTACAGTTGCATTGAGAACATGGCACAAATAATTGAATTCTAGGAAGGTTGGATCGCTCTGTCAGGCCAGGAAGTTTTTCTTAACTGAGTCAATCTTGCATATATACAAACCAACCATCCGACCGTGCATTGAATACTGTTCTCATATCTGATCGGGCGCCCCTGCCATTCATCTCAGGGTTCTCGACTGGCTCCAGAGGAGAATCTGTAACGTGATCGGTCCCGACCTGGCAGCTCGACTCCAGCCACTTTCTCACCGGTGTAATTTTGTTATTACAATGATTTATAAAGTATTTTAAAATAAATTGTGAAATTAATTTATTTAGAAAATATAAGATCAATTCATGGTTATTTAAAAAACCGAAAGGTTTGTTGTTACCTAATTTCCATTTTTGATTGAACAATATTGACACATATATAAGCATATTCTCTAACTACAACCCTTCAGTTCCTAAATAACCAAACATTGATCTTATATTTTCTAAATAAATCATTTTCACAATTTATTCTAAAATATCACATGAAGAAGAACAGCGACATTGTTTTTTCCAAATGGCGAAGGCCCTGGGGTAGAGTTTGGAGGGGTTTTAGGTTAACAATGGTCACAAAGTAGAAAAAGACAGAGCTGGTAGTCGCGAGGTAACAGGGCGTTGAAAATTTTTTTAAATCTTATATTGAAACCCATTCCTTCTTGCCTAAATACACCTCTTCAAACAGCCCAAAATCCAAACCTTAAAAAAGTAATTTAACTCATTTAGTTGTCTATCTTTATAACATATGAACTCCTATTCCTCCCCTTCCTAAATATACCATTTCAACACCCTGTAACCCCGCGACTACCAGCTCTGTCCTTTTCCACTTTGTGACCGTTGTTAACCTAAAACCCCTCCACACTCTACCCCAGGGCCTTCGCCATTTGGAAAAAACAATGTCGCTGACGTGACGTAGAGTCTCTATTAGAGATCCTGTGTCGAAATGTACATCCGACACCTTTGAATTTTGAAACTTTTCTCTAATTTATATTGGCTCTGTATTCTTAATACATTGAACTCTCTGCCTGCATCACCTTTTAATGTTAAAATTTTTTTAATATTGATGAGGATCAGGTTCTTGGAATTTATCTTCCTACTCTTCCACTTCGAGATAAAAGACACAAAAATATATAACACAAAAATATATATATATATTTCCTCACCGGTAAATAAAAATGTATATTTATTATTAATATAAATTGTACCTCTCTTACACATTGAGCATTATTTTCTTAGTATTAGCCACTAATATGCTGTATTTTATTTGTTCTATTACACCCACACACATATACACCACACACACACACACACACATATATATATATATATATATATATATATATATATATATATATATATATATAATAATAGTAAGAAGTAATAAAATAACACTCCCCAGTTCATAGCATTCACTTTTTAAAAGTGCTCGATACGTAGTAGACCAATATTTAAATAAATATTTTTATTATTGGTATTTATAATAAAACATTTCTTACGGCGACGCAAAGTATATGATTTTATTCAGCACTTTAAGTCAAATCAGTAACTGCTTTATTGAATACAAATACGTTGAAAAAATATTAAAAATATTCACTGGTTTGAAAGTAAACTACAAAAACAAGACTAGTTTGTTTCAAATATATCTAATCACAAAATTTAGAAGATTTTTTTTCTTTAATTATATAACTTTTCTCTCTCACCTTAGCAGACATGCATATTGCCATGTAGGCAGAGAAAATCGATCTCTTGTGAACTATTTTAAAGAAGCATAGACAAAGTAGTGATCAAAGTATGACCCCAACGACATACACCAAATTCTCAAAAGATGACAAACTTCGATTTTTTTTTCTACGTATATTACTTTCATTACAGGAAGTAAATAGGCGGAAATTTCAGTAAAGGAAGTAAATAGGTCTAAATTTGTTGACTACGCCGAAAGTCATTCTGCAGTTAATTACATGACTGCGTTAGAGTTACGGGAGGCAAAATAAGCGAGATGTAGTTCGTTTTATTGTTCTGGTCGTTCAGATCAATAAAGGTAAATTTCTTCAATAACTAATTGTTGATTTGAGTTCAGCATATACATTTGCACAGAAATAATGCTGTTTTGGATAAATTTGGAGGGGGAAAAGCCTTCGGAACCTAAAACGAAAATTTACCCAAACTTCTATGATCAATCTGGTCAGCCAAATTGCCAAAACTTCTATCCGGACGCAGATAGAAATATTTTAGATAAAAGGGTTTATATGAAGAAAGGTGGCAACTTCCGGGTAGGGATTATCATTTGTCACTTGCGCCTGTATCTTCGGGTAGAGTGCGGTTCAGTTGGGGTCGAGGACAGATACGCAGCTAAGAAAAATAAAACAATTAGAGATGTCAGGCCTGGGTAACAGCTGCCAAATGACATATTTTCATAACAAAAATTATCGTAAATAATCAGGCCAGTAGAAATAAATATATAATACTATTTGATTATAAGCAGAATATCTACTTAAATACGAGTATCGATCAAAAACAATGTTCAAACAAATCATTTCAAATTGTTGCTTGTTTATAACCAAGTTTCGTTAATCTTCGTTAATTTCCGTAACATGATGATTATTGTAAATAATCAGGCCGGTAGAAATAAATGTATAATACTGTTTGATTCTAAACAGAATATCTACTTAAATACGAGTATCGATCAAAAATAATCTTCAAGCAAATCATATCAAATTGTCGGTTGTTTATAACCAAGTTTCGTTAATCTTCGTTAATCTCCGTAACATGATGTTTATTGTAAATAATTAGGCCGGTAGAAATAAATATATAATTCTGTTTGATTATAAGCAGAATATCTACTTAAATACGAGTATCGATCAAAAACAATGTTCAAACAAATCATTTCAAATTGCCGCTTGTTTATAACCAAGTTTCGTTAATCTTCGTTAATCTCCGTAACATGATGATTATTGTAAATAATCAGGCTGGTAGAAATAAATGTATAGTACTGTTTGATTCTAAACAGAATATCTACTTAAATACGAGTATCGATCAAAAATAATGTTCAAACAAATCATTTAAAATTGTCGGTTGTTTATAACCAAGTTTCGTTAATCTTCGTTAATTTCCGTAACATGTTTACATTTGTTGATATTACGATACATTTCAGAGCAGTTATGTTTATTTGCGTAGAATCGAAAATTTTGTTATATAGGGTTGATTTGACTTCGTTTAGGCTGTTGGTCATTCGCCAGATGAATTGGTGGCTTCCCCTATGTGGATATATTATGAGCAGCAAGATCAGTTGTTTCCAGCTTAGTGTACTATTCTAACGATAGGTGTGAACGATCACATTATCCTAAAGGCTAGCGAGTAAAAGTAATTATGGGCTAGAAGGCGGCTATTTTATACCTATGATTCACCCTGTTGCACTAGAGGAGTGGACCGGGGGTAGCCACCAAGACCAGCGCAACTGGCGGCAATTTTTGGATTTGGCCCAAGCGTACACGTTCGGATTGCCAATCAAAAACTCGACTTTTGATTCACATCACGTCTAAATGGGGAGACGAGGTGAGTATCCATATGAGTAAAGGTTCATTCGTAGTTATGCCGAGTTCGAATTCCAGTTGAATTCGTTGCATTCACTTTCGTGCAAATACCGGGAAAGGTATTAATCCGTCTCTTCTCCCTCCATCTATAGGTTAAATAACAGGATAGACTTGTTTCTATAGCCTTGGTTCGTAACCATTCTGCCATGGAAAGTAATGAAAATCTCCTGCGGGAAAATATTCTGCCTAGTCAGTCATGTCTTTTTACTGGGCATAAATAGGGAATCGGTTTTCTATTGTTAATAAGTAATAAATTGATCTCTCACAATACTACTTATTAATATAATAATACGATATAATCAATCTCTTCCCCCTCTGGCTACGAGTTAAATAACAAGACAGATTGGGTTCTATCGCCTTAGCTGGCAACCGGTCTACGGCAGAAAGTAATGGCAACCTACTACGGAAAAATATTCTGCGCAGTCAGCCATGTCTTTTTCGAGACATGATCGCCCAAGTGTATCCCGCATGGCACGTAACTGACTGACATATGCTGAAAGGCGATGCGTTTTACCCGATTATTAATTCCAAAGTAGTTACTAAATCAACTTTTATTGCACATTTTCACGGTATTCAGATGTTTTTATAGTTTCTGTTCTGTATTATCTAATGACTGGATAATATAAAATTCTTGGAATTGCAATTAAATGCAGTAATTAGATGACGAGTTAAAAAGAAATGTTATCAATAATCTTGGAATTATGTCCTCATCTTGGCTGATATAGGTTTTATAATAGACACAATATTTCGAACAAGTATCCTCTGGTCATCATCAGGTGTCCATAGATTAGCTGAGGTGGATAAACTCGTTGATTATTGCGAAATATTCTGTATAAAGAATTATTTTTCTGTCCAAGGATCGAACTCATGAGCAGTAGATCAAACTAACACATAGTATAACCAACTATTATATCCACTACGCCACCGTCCGGAAGAACTTCAGTGGTGTATTTTTGGAGATTCTTAAATTCAATGTCAGATGGATTTTGACAACTAGATTATGCCATAATTTGTATTTATTACTGAGATGAGTAATCTAAACTTATTTATAAATGGAAATTTGTGTGTGTGTGTGTGTGTGTGTGTGTGTGTGTGTGTCCGTTAACTATAGACTCCGAAACGGCTGAACCGATTTTCTTGAAAATTTACACAGCTGTACTATAAGCGTTTGCGAGTGTTCTTAGCTAGGTTTTGTGTCGAGGTACAGCCGATAAATATCGAAAATCAATAATCGAAAAAACCGTGTTATAAAAGGAGTGGTCTGATTTTAATCAAATTTGATACACTCATAGACAAAGACATAAGAAACGATATTCAGAATTTTCAAGGTTGCAGTTCTTACAATAGTGCAGAAAATCGATAATATATATATATATATATATATATATATATATAAGGCAAGGTGTTTGTGTGTGTCTGTTTATCTGTCTGTATGTTCTTTATACAAATCCACAATTTTTATCCGATTCTCACCAAACTTCACACAAATATTCTTTAGGCTGGGTCTGAGCTCCAGGATCTTGGATTAGTTTTAAAGATTTCATTACACCCGAGCAACGCCGAGCTATACTGCTAGTTTTCAATAATCTTGATATTATTTCGAAGTTTTGTTTTCATCTTGGTTGATATAGGTGTTATAATAGACACAACGTTTCGACCAAGTACCCTCTGGTCATCAGCAGGTGTCCATAGATTGGCTGATGTGGAATATCTCATTGTTTATTGCGAAATATCCTGTGAAATCAATTATTGTTCTTTCATGTTAGAATTTGGTACTCTTACTACTAAGTCCAAGGATTGAACTCATAACCACTAGATGATATTAACACATGATTATTGAAAATTACTCATCTCAGAAATAAATACAAATTAATATTATTATTATTATTATTTTTAACTATTCACGTTATTGCTGCGTATGATTGCAAAAGCATTTTATTATATTCTATATTTCTTTGAAGAAAAACTAAGGTGAAAGACTCAGACAAATCTGGAATAGGTCCCCAAATTTGGCATCGCCGGTACCACATTGTATATGTTTATCCCTAACATGGGAATCTACCAGCAACGTTGGAATGAGTATCTTCACATGTGGGTGGACCAGGCTCAACATAAATCACACCAAGTCCCGTAGCACCCGCGAAACGGCTGGGTATCAACTCTCCTTGTGTGATGCTTTCTAAAATTGTTCGTTTCATTCCAATGCATGAGTTCGGGAATCGAACCCACTAAAACCGGAATTTCAGATGCTGATTTTCAAGGTTGTTCACCCATGTATAATTTTGACGACATATAATTGTTGCAAAAAAAAAAATTATGTGTTGGTAGGAAGCAACCACAGGAAAGTATTCGAAACATGCAAACCAAATTCACAAGTCATTAATTTCCGAAACGCTATTCTCACGCGAACGACGATCGAATAACGACAACAACACATTCTCAAAATGAGCATACCATGTTTTATGCACTCGACCTTGCTACCACTCAGCCAATGAGCGCTCAGCACAGTAAATATAAACTGCTACAAGTGACACCAATTCTGTTCACCACGAAGTGCTGTCCGATTCTCCATCTGACCAACGCTTGCCAATTCGCCGTCGCCACACTCCCTTACACCCGACTCTGGCCCGTTTGGGTCGCCGAGGCAAGTCACTGCTGTAATATAACAATCTGGCCCCACCCGAGGAAGGCTGATGCAAGCGAGGGTGTTTCCGGTCGTTGAAAGGAACGGATGTTGTTTGACCTTATTTCCGGCAGCAGCGGAAGTAACTACAGAGGCAAACAGAACAGGTGTCTCTGAGAATTACGTGGGCGTGCGTGGGCGAGGCAAAACCGGAAGAAAAAGTCCCGGTTCTGGAAGATTATAAAAAGACCTCGGCGCACGGATTCGCCAGTAGTAGTAGAGTAGCAGAGAACGGCCGGTGAAGAGAGACACAACAGATAGGACTGCACTCCCGTCAACCCATTAGAAGCGCGCTCTCTCAATTCTCTGTTCCCTATTCTACACGGTTCATCGTCATTAATAAAAATATCACTTTATATTTTTATATATATGCGTGTTTGTTGTTTGTCGATATATAACACTGCTACAATAATCTTCCCCGCGTATCTGTTCACCCGAACGAATCAAATCTTACTAAATCAGAAAAAACAAATTTTATAATCGATCCTGACTTAGTAGCCCACCATCAGTCACTTTCTCACTAATGTAATGTGGCTTCTCTCTGTCTTTTCTACAAGTATTTTCATGGCAACTGCCCTGACAAGCTTTTTTCCCTGGTACCCCAACTACATTGTGTTACTAGATTGGCATCAAGGACCTACTCTTTTACCGTAGAAATAGTTAAGAATAACTGCCTCTTCTATTCTAACAGTTTCTTTTCTTGCGTTTGTGGAACTTACTTCCATCTTCTTGCTTCTCTGATAGCTACGACCTCCAAAATTTTTAATTGCAATATCAATAGATATCCTCTATCTACTTGATTCCCATCCATCTCTTAGCATTTTTTAACATTTCCTGTACCTTGCTTTTTCTCTTACTATTACCCCTTGCGCACTAATGGCGGTCCTGTCTTGCTTGGGGTGAAATGATTATAAAAAATAGCTATTTAATCATAAATTTATAAAACAAACAATATACCATGTTCAATAATTTTGGATATCAGCTCAATAGTGTAACCAGTTGCATATTTTCCACTGATGCTTAACATTTTTGTATTATAAAAATGATTTTCATGATGGCCATTTTCCGTTGGCAACTGACATAAGAATACGTTCCTCACCTCATTTCTGTATAATATGATTTTGTACTGGACTCAGCTATGCTCAGTAAATAACTATAAAACAGTAAATGCCAAGGTCAGCTGATGAAACAGACACGCGATCGTATTAATTAATTTTGTATATGTGCTAATTACATTAGATTCAAATTATCTGACAATCTATCGCTTCTATCTGATCAGCGATATATGTTCGATGACTCGTACTAGCCCACACAGATAAGAGCTAAGAGGAAGGAACTCGTCTCTAAGATATCGATTTAAGGAGACACGTCGCTCTAACTGCTTCAGAAACTATAGTTTCTATAAGATCTGTTTTGAAATAAATATTTATTCTACGTTTTCTTTGAACCAATGTTCTGATATGACGGGAGATTTAATCCGTATCTCCAGAATGATCAGAAATATATCTTTACGTACGTTCTTCTTATTTAAGTTATGTTTAAAATATTTCTTTTTCGTTTTAGAAGAAAAATATAGTCCTGGGAATGATAATAGACTACATCCGGCAGCTAGGCTTCTGATCGATAGATTAGAGATTTTGAGGAGCGCAGACCGATCTCTTAAATGCTGTAGCTCTTGGGTTGGTAGCACCTGTTGTAAAAGTTGAGAGGAAGGAAAAGCTCAATGTGCACGGCGTGATGTAGAAAAGAGTGGAGTCGAGTAGATAAGAGATGGGAATTGACATTGCATTTAAATTTCTGGGGGTTGTAGCCGTTAGGAAAGAAAGTATATGGAAGGGAGTTCCACAGGCGGGAGGTGAGAGAAAAAAAAGCTGATGGAGTAGAATTGTCACCTGCATTTAGTTGATTTACCTGCAAAAAGGGTGGGACCTTGTGGCCTGTCTGGTTGCACGAGTAAATTCTTGTGGAGGGGGCAGCAGTGACCTAAGTTCGTTAGAGAGGCCATGAAAATATTTATAGATTAGACAGAGAGAAGCCATCACTGATGCCTCCTCAACAGGTGTTTACTCGTGCAACCAGACTGGCAACTGGGTCCCACCCATTCACAGTCAGGTTAGCCAAATGCAGACGACAATTCTACTCCTGCAGCTTTTTCTCTCGCACTTCCCACCTGTGGAACTCGCTCCCGTATTCTTGCTTTCCTGACGGCTACAACCTCCAGAAATTTAAATGCAAAGTCAATGCTCATCTACTAACCACTGGACTCTAGCTCTCTCCCCTCACCTGTATAACCTTCCCTTTCTCTCCACCTATGTATCTGTCATCGCACCTGATTTCTCGGCTTTCTGTTGTTCCTTTCTAACTAGTTTGTACTCCTCACTCTTTTCTAATTAATCTTTTTACATTTATGTAGCCCCCTGCACATCAGTGGCGTTTCCGTCTTGCTCGGGGTGAAATGATTAAAAAAAAAAAATCGCGCCATTGAGATAGTGGCAAGAGTCAAGCTGCCAGTTCGGGACCGATCACGTTACAGAATCTCATTTGGTGCCTGTCGAGAACACTGAGACGAACAGCAGGGGCGCCTAACTAGATATGGCAACAGTATTCTACGATCGCTCCATTCCGCTGCTTTTCATCAATGGATGACTTTAACCAATCTTATTAGAAATTTACTATCAGATTTTTAGCAAATTACTCACAAATGGTACAGTCAGCTATGGAACTATCTCCATAAATGACACTGATCTTTTTTGCTGTTTTTACAGCTATTTTTCCTTTCCAGAATTAAAACTGCACCAAATGACGAAAATGCGTCTCATTGTCATAAATTTTCATTCGCAACGTAAAATCATTTAATATTCAAAATTATAAAGTTCAGTCATGTGTAAAACAAACTGAAAAGCTCTCATTGATAACCGATAGCAACATTTGTTCGAACCCAATAATAATGCTATTATCAGGAAATTTTCATCATGTAGTAATAATCAAAGTTCATATAGTGCATATCTCTTGATACTGAGAAGGTTTTGCATACTTACAGCCTCATGCAAACATCTGACAGGTTTAAAGTGCATCAAATGGCACCACAATTAGTCGTCATCAATGCTTACATGCTGTTCATTACAAGCGCATCTTCTGGTATTCCATTTCAGGTTGAAATCTTCATATAACTTTTGAGAGGCACGGTCGCTAACTTCAATTCAACTAAACATTTAAAGATATTCTACGGAATGCTTTGTTTCAGCTTAAAATCTTCACAGGCGATCACACTGGAATTTCGGGAATGCTGTATTAATCTTACTCGTTACGATTGTAGGTATAACTCTTCTGAAGATTATCTCACAGTCCTTTTCACTCATATATTGTAAACTCTTCAGTGGAATGTTGGGTCACATTCTCATTACTCTATGCGGCTGTTGTTTCCAGAGCATGTGTTTACGGGATAGAGCTGCTTGCTCATCATCTACTGTTTTGAATTTAACAGTGTCCTTTATCTAGTCTAGTTGACAAGCAAGATTAAAGAGTTTGTCTGGCTTACTATTTAATCCACAACTGTGGAGGAAAGTGGGGGATTCATGTGGAATTCGTATTTGGCTCACCGATTTATCGTTCTGTTGTGGAGTTATTTTCGCAATGGAGGCTAGAATTGGTGCTAAAATCGATCCTAAGATATTCGACGTACAAAACGTTAGGAACTTGATATAATATGTATTACGCAGTGTAATCATGCCAGGTCGCTGAATACTTTCGTATTCGACTAACTGTCGACTACTATCTGTTAGTATAAGAATAAAAGATACAGCTTAAAATAAGCAAAATTATTAAAAGATAAAATAAATAGGCGGTTAATGTTGAAGAACGAAACATGTCACATGTAAACATTTTACATATATATATACAATACAAGAAATCTAGAAGTGAGCCACCACTATTATATAACCCAAGAGGTAGTTCTCGCCGGGTTACAAGATAGTTTAAATTACTGTTAATTTAGCGCTATTTTTGGAAGTTCAGTCTGTTATTATTAGTGTTGCCTTACAGTGATTAAGGTCATTATATATATATATATATATATATATATATATATATATATATATATATATATATATCCGAGTGAGTACAGAACGAAGAAAGAATTCAGTAACCCCAACCAACCCCACAACAACAATGAACCAAATATAAACAGCGGATGATTCCAGTTCTTGCTTATTCCTCCTGACGATACGTTGGACACCCAACGTTGAAACAAACATATGATTGTAAAGGACATATATAGAAATAATTATGTACATGTTCTAAAACATAATATATATATATATATATTTTAGATAAACTGAACTATCGCCCGGTTCACACTCCACCCACGTCTATTGAACAGGTGTAGAGGCTCATCCCTTGTTCCCTGTTTAGGATGTGGTTTCTGGCTTTCTCTTTTCTAATCTATTCACTCTTACGTGGCCCCCTGCACACCAGTGGCCTTACCGCCTTGCTTGGGGTGATATGATTAAACAATATATATATATATATATATATAGATATATATATATATAAGGGAGGAGAGACAATTACAGAAAGAGAGTAGAGACATTTATTCCAATGACGTAGAAAACATTTTGAATTCTAATATATATATGTATGTACACTACCGGCCATGATTATTAGGACATCTCAGTTATTTAGACGGTGATACAATAACATACCTAAAAATAGTATGAAATACATTATTTCTTTAAAAAAAAAACTGGCGTGGCCTAATGATTATGGCCAGTAGTGTGTGTCTATATATATATATATATATATGTGTGTGTGTGTGTGTGTGTGTGTGTGTGTGTGTGTGTGTGTGTGTGTGTGTGTGAATAAGATGACGAGAAGAGGTGAAACTGTATTGAGTTGACGTGTTTCGTCTTCTGGCGGACTTTATCAAGTCAATGTAGAATGTATTATTTTGCACGTGTTTATATATAAAAATGCGAGAATGTCATTGGCTTGTCAAGGCATTTCAAATTTGTGAATGCTCATGAATGTTCATCCGGGGATCGAAAGGTTAGTCAAAGTATAGGAAGGGAAAAATGTGTTTTAATTCAAAGGCTGGTAAAAAGTAAGTTGAGCGATTAATATTCATTTATTTTAAGAATATTGTTTGGATTGTGATTAGAATGTTACGATATCAGATTTGTGCTGACAGCGTAAAGTGATGATTTTTACCGTCTTCTTTTGAGTTTTCAACATAACATCCTAACCGTCATTCGACCGTTCATGGTATACTGTTGCCATATCTGGTCAGGCACCCCTGCTGTTCGTCTCAGTGTTCTCAACAGACTCCAAATTGTAATCTGCAATGTGATTGGTCTCGACCTGGCAGCTCGACTCCAGACACTTTATCATTGGCAAGATGTGGCCTCTCCCTGTCTCTTCTACAAATATTTTCATGGCTTCTGGTCCGAAGAACTTAGGTCACTGGTGCCCACTCCACAAGAATTTACTCGAGCAACCAGACTGGAATCAAGGTCCCACCCTTTTACTGTTAGATCAACCAAATTCTACTCTGTCAACTTCTTTTCTCGCGTTTCCCGCCTGTTGAACTCCCTTCCATATACTTTGACAGCGATAACCTCTAAGAATTTAAAGCTATAAATGCAAACTCAGTTCCCATCTCTTATCCACTTAACTCCAGCCCTTTTTCACATCACCCCGTGTATCTTGTTCTTTTCCTTTCTCTCTACCTTCGCAACTCTCTTCACTCCTGTGTTCACATCCTTCTCTTGCCCTTTCTCTTTCACTCCCTGTAGCTGGTTCATCCTTGTCTTCACTCGTTTCCTGTCTGAAACTTTAATTCTTTTATGTAGCCCCCTGCACATCAGTAGCGGTACCGCCTTGCTTGGGATGAAATGATTTTAAAAAAAATCAAAATCCAAACAATATTCAAACATTTTTTTCAATATTACAACAAACACAGTTTTTTCTCGTTGCTTCTTTTTATTCATTTTTTTTTTCTTCTACATATAAACCTATTGATTCTCTTTGTCTGGATATATATATATATATATATATATATATATATATATAGTCATCCGCAGACAGATCTGTTTTGCTGTATCACAGCTCATTAGTACGGTTAGACATCCAATTGCTTTTTACCCAGGACTGAAACCCGACCGAATTGGCGTCAGTCGGCGATTCTACCTCTAAGCTATGGGCGCTCGGTAGAAGGTGGCAGACTTTTTAGCGTGTATATTATCACTATACCCGCCTAATACCTGAGAGTGTTCTAATTGATTGCTGAATGAACGATGCGTAGATGCTAGAGTAGCTACTGTTGTTCAGTCTACCATTCTTTCAGGGTGCTCAATCAGGGTGGGAGAGCGTAGTCATCCGCAGACAGATCTGTTTCGCTGTATCACAGCTCATCATTACGGTTAGACATCCGATTGCTTTTTACCCAGGATTGAAACCCGGCCTAATTATTAACAATATATGTATTATTGTATGTCTATGGCACGACTCAGTTTCATACGTTCGCAATCATCAGGTGCATATTTCAAACTGACAGTTTAATAGATCTGAGCAAAATGTCACGCGATGTTCATGGAAATTAAATCTTATAAATCTAAGTTACTGCTCTTTTAATAACAAGATTAGAAATTTAAATATTCTAAGGTTATATGTAGATAAAAATTTTAAATTTTAAATTAAAATATAAAATAAAAATATTAAAAATAATAAAATGCAGGCTAAAGAACCCAAAGGGGCGTAAATCACGAGATTTATAAATTTAAATATTCAAATATTACACGTAGATTAAAAATATAAAGAAAATTAAAATTTTAAAATTTTAAATAAAAACAAAAGATATAAAAGAATGATTAAAAGAAAAATTAAGAAGTAAATTTTATAATTAAGAATTTAAAATTGAGCAATATAGGGAGCAAAAAGAAATGGGTTTAATTCATAATTGTTTAAAGTAACTGAAGTTCCTGAGACATGCAATGAGGAAGGAGAGCCTGGAGAACCTGATACTGACTGGACAGATAGAAGGAAGGAGAGACAGAGGAAGGCAGCGGATAACATATTTGCAGGGTCTGATCAGGTGGATGACGGAACGGGGGTTGCCAGGAGCAACAGGAGCAAACATACTAAGAGCCACAACGGATAGGGAGACGTGGAGATCCATGATCGCCTACGTCCTGAAGGGACAGGGCACATAGAAGAAGAAGAATATTGCGGGAGAAAGAAAAAAGAAAGAAAGAAAGAAAGAAAGAAAGAAAGGGGCAAACATAAGAGAAATCTGTATTAATCTGGGTTTAAGAATTTAAGTAAGTATTTTTTTTTCTATTAGAGCATGTGATCATTAAACCACTTTTTAATTCAGCAAATAGTTTAAGATGATAAGTTTTTCTAAAAGTCATAGATTACATTTATCCTCTTTTCCATTTTAAGGTTTGGTTTGAGCTACGATATTCCAGGTAATAATTGGTTGTTGTTATTTTTTTTAATTTCCGATATTGAATGAATAAAGCAGTACTTTTGCTTTATTTACTGTTGTTTAAAGACAACATGTGATTGTTAAATCTTATCTTCCACCAGTTAGAAGTACTTCCAAAGTAAAATTTAACATTACTATCATCGGAATTAATTTGACCTCTAATAACAATACTTTCGGACATACATTGGCCTTTCAATGGCAGGCTTTATTTTTTTCGGCAGTTGCAATTGTTTTTAGAAGGGGCATTTTTGCTATTAGTTGGGAGACGGATGTTAATGTGGGAAAAATATTTATTTGATATCATAACATTATGTTGTGAAATATATTTATCCATGTTTCTAAACCAACTATAACTAACTTTGACATTGTTTTTCTATAAGGCATAGTTTACAAATCTCTTTTTCCACTGTAATGTTTGGACTTAGCTACGATATTCCAGGTAATCATTGGGTTCTTACCGTTGTATTTTTTTTTAATTTCCAATAATGTATGGATAAAGCAATACTTTTGCTGTATTTACTATTGTTTAAATACAAAATGTGGTTGTTCAATCTTATCTTCCAAATGTTATAAGTACTTCAAAAGTAAAATTTAACATCATTCTTTATCATCCGAATAAATTCGAGCTCTATAAACAATCTTTTCGGACATACATTGGCATTTCAATGGCAGGCTTTATTTTTGTCGGCAGTTGCAATTGTTTTTAGAAGGGGCATTTTTGCTATTAGTTGGGAGACGGATGTTAATGTGGGAAAAATATTTATTTGATATCATAGCATTATGTTGTGTAATATATTTATCTATCTTTTTAACGCATTGGATAGCGGCTCGGAACGAGAAATCGGGGAGCCGAGTTCGAATTCCAGCTGAATTCATTGCATTCACTTACACGCAAATACCCTTGGGAAAGGTATTAATCCATCTATTCCTTCCAGTTATGGGTTAAATAACAAAACAGATTGGGTTCTATAGCCTTGGTCGGTAACCAGTCTACCGCAGAAAGCAATGGCAACCGACTGCGGGATAATCTTCTGCCCAGTCAGTCATGTCTCTTTCGAGACATGATCGCCTAAGCGTGTATCACGTATGGCACTTGACTGATTGCTGACTTGAACATGTTTTTTTTTTTTGTTGAAGAATTTTTTAGTGTGGGTGAAGCACAGAAATGTTTGAGAATTAGGTTAAGGAAGAGTTTACCGATGTTAATTTGGGCGTTACGAAGTGTGGGTTAAACCAAATAATGTTACGTATACGTAATTTCTGATTAATTCTTCCTATCTTGTTTTAACGGAGTGTTCTAAACTAATGATGAGTTTACTTTTTTCTAAAGCATTAATGTATTGAATTTTAGAATTGTCAAAAATTTCTTTATTGCTAGAGTTGGTACTTAAACGAAATTTGATAGATTTGGGTAGGTTGTTGGTGATTCTCTGGGTGTCATTTGATCCCATGTTGATCTAAGTGTGGTTATGTGAGCTGTTAGTGTACGGTATGTACAGGCCATTGCTCAGGTCGGATGTAACATCTAAGGAATTTACGATTTTAACACTAGTTATGGTGGTAATATCAGTTTAAAATATGCACCTAATGATTGCATGAGGCATGAAACTCCGAGTCGTGCCATACATGTAGGATAATATGTATATTTTTTAATATATATATATATATCCGCAGAGAAATCTGTTTCGCTGTATCACAGCTCATAAGTACGGTTAGACATCCGATTGCTTTTAATGCAGGATTGAAACCCGACCGAAACGGCGTAAGACGGCGATTCTACCTCAGAGCTATAGGCGCTCGGCAGAAAGAAACAGACATTTAGTGTATGATGCATCATACGCCAGTAGCCAGAGTGCTCTAATTAATTACTGAATGAGCGATACGTTGATGCTAGAGTAGCTACTATTCTTCCAGAGTGCTCAGTCAGGGAGTGAAAGCGTAAATAGCTATATATATATATATATATATATATATATATATATATATATCACCTAACCCTCTTCCTTTACGTTTCAAATCTACCGGTCAGCAGTCTAACTGACTTGCTGAATGTATCTTTAGATTTAAGTTGACATCCGTTTCTATGCTGTGTATATATATATATGCTTATATATGAATATGTGTTTGGATTCGCCAAACTGATGCAATTATGTATTTTTTCATAAATTTTCTCTTTTAAGGGAGCGATCTTTATTTTTATTCCGGTTTTTTTAAGCCTTTGTGAATTTCATTCGTGTAAAATCTGATGTACAATAAAGACGTAAGCTGATGGTGGTTTGCCTGAAATAGGCCTATACTTCCGATTTACCATGAAATAACGTGCCAGCCTTAATTTTTTCTTATATTTGCTCTATATGTATTTATATACATATATATTTAGAGCTCTCTTAGAGAGTTATCCTACCACTGTATGTAAAGGATACTCTTTTTATTCTTCATGCTGAGATACATATATATATATATATATATATATATATATATATATATATTAGCTGAATATACGGATTTGAAATCCAACAAGATTTATAGAATAAGTAAAGAAGAAGTAGGAAAAAGGTGTCATTAAATTAACAAGTGTCACTTTAACAAGCTTCTTCAGAGAATTTTTAAAGACGAAGGATTAAAAAATAAAAATTTTTAAACGGTCCAATGTCTTCTTGGATTAAAAAAATATAATTTCTTTTATATCATTACTTTTTGTAAGAAAATCTCTGAAAAAGCTTGTTGAAGAGAAACATGTTAGATTAAAGCCACTTTTTCCTATCTGATCTTTACATAATATATATATATATATATATATATATATGTGTGTGTGTGTGTGTGTGTGTGTGTGTGTGTGCGTGCGTATATATATATATATATATATATATATATATATATATATATATATATACATACACACACACACACACACACACACACACATATATATATATATATATATATATATATATATATATTGCGAACCCAGACGATGTCAATTTCTTCTTTTCTTGTTTATTTTATTTTATTTTATCTTTTTCTTTTTTCTTTTTCTTTTTTATTTTCTTTTTTAATTTCTTTGCAAATCTATTTAAAAAGGAAAATTAGACTGATTTTTCTCCAGTTTCTGAAAGGATTTTTCGGTTGCTGAGGTGATGTGTTATCCCCCGTGGGGATTTTCATATCGAAATTGTCATTCAACATCATTGAATTAATCCTTTTTTAATTTATATTTGCTCTGTAATATTTTATTACATGGAGCTCTCTTCCTGTATCATTTTTTAATATTAAAATAAAATTTTTATTATTATTTAGGATCGGGTTTTTGGAATTTACCTTCCTGCTTTTTTCGCTTGGATTAAAGTATCTGAATTAAAAAATATATATATATATATATATAAACACTCTTAATAAATTAAATCACTAGAAACAGTGGACTGCCAACTCATTAGATGTACTACTCTTAAGATATATAAATATATATATATATATATATATATATATATATAGCAAACTCTCTCGAGGCCCAATATCTGAGTTTATACCTGAACCATCAGACTATCCACACAGCTAACTCCGTTGCAGTGATGAATTTTCCGAAGAAAGAACCTACCAATTTTTTTGAAGAACTGATGATAGAGATATGAGGAATGCACTGTCACATTATCTCCGAACAGAACTTCTTGTATTTTATTGTCACTGAGTTTAATCTCCCTAAAATTATATCAAAGCCTAAGAACCGTACATATACTTAAATATATGCTTTCTTGAAAAACCCATATTTTAAACCCAGCCCCTTCCACTGGGATATACAGAAACTGAAATAAAAAATTTGTCGAGGCGCATAGCAACACACAACTACAACAGTTTATATAAAATGAGAAAGAACTAATGAATTTATTTTATAGTTTGATTCTTATGTAGTCGATTAATTTACGTGATTGGCGGGAAGCGGAGTTGGCATGTTGCAGAATTGGGATGTGTTTGGTCCGAGCCGGTCTTGGTGTCGCGAGCAAGGCATTCGTCTGGACAGGCAAAGATCGACACTCTCACTATTGGCTACTAGCTCTCTAGTTTATTAAAAGAATTATATGTATAGAAAAGTGAGACATGTAAGCTTCACCTTGATTAGCCAACCAGAATTGAACAGATTTATCAAGGATAGCCAATCAACAGTGAGTAAATTTACCAAGAATAGCCAATCGGAATTTAACAATTCATTCCATTTCATTTAGCAAAATTAACTCGAATTAATTTTTCCTGAAAAAAAAAATAAAGAAAAAAACGTCTGCCTACTTTTCGTTTACAAAATTTTTTCGACCTTGATTCAAAATAATTTCCTACTTGACTAAGCATTATGGGAAATCATCGGGTTACATTCGCCTGCCTTGACATTGATTTCATTGATCCCTTATTCTTCTGTAAACTTACAATATTACAAAGTCACGTCACAAAACCACGAATACGCAAACAAATTAGACGAGCTGCCAAATTTTGTAAGCTGTCAAAACCAGAGGAACCACCACCGTTGATTGCATTTGTGAGAATCGATAGTCACCTTCTTACACTAGAGAATACTTCTAAAAGACCGTGTAAAATTTATTCGTTTTTTTTTTTTTTACTGGATAGGTTCGTTTTCTAATGCCAGTGCTACACTGTACATCTACTTTTATTTACCGTGTCTTTTCAGGACGTAGGCGTTCATAGACCTTCACTTATTCCCATCTCTTGTCGCTCTCAACATTTTTCTGTTTGTATCTCTCCCAAACCCTGCTCCGCCATCCACTTGCTGAAGCCTATCAAGTATGTCTCGCATTATTTTCTCTTGTTTCTTTTTCTCTATCCGCCCCGTGAGTATTAGATTCTCTAAGCCATTCTTCCTCATTACATGTCCAAGAAATTTTAGTTGTTTCTTCCTGATGTCAAGTGTAAGTCTCCTTTTCGTTTCTATCCGTAACAACACAATGACGTTGCTCACATGTTCGGTCCATATATCCTCAGCATTCTTCTGTAGAACCGCACTTAGATCTCTCCTTCATCTTTGAGGCTTACTGTCATATCACGTTCAATACACCGGTTTCTGTTCGATCACCGAAGTTAAGCAACTTTGAGCCTGGTCAATACTTGGATGGGTGACCGCTTGAGAATACCAGATGCTGTAAGCGTTTATTGACGAATGTGCGTTATGGTGCAGTGGATATCGACTCTGAAAGAGAAATCAGTGAGCCGAGTTCGAATTCCAGTTAAATGCCCTGAATTCACTTACGCACTGGTACACTTGGGAAAGGTATTAATCCGTCTCTTCCCTCCAGTTATGGGTTACATAACGGGGTATGACAAATCCCAATGAGACTTTCTCCGTCGGGGAGGAAGCCGGCTCAACCCGACAAGGGTGAATGCGATTTACATAAACTTATTCATAAAAGGAACTTTGTCTGTGTGTATGTGTCTGCGTGTGTGTGTCCCTTACCTATAGACGCCGAAACCACTGAACCGATTTTCTTGAAAATTTACACAGTTGTACTATAAGCGTCTGCGAGTGTTCTTAACTTGGTTGTGTCGAGGTACACCCGATAAATATCGAAAATCGATTATCGAAAAAATCAGGTTATAGAAGGAGTGGTCCGATTTTAATCAAATTTGATACACTCATAGACAAAGACATAAGAAACGATATTCAGAAGTATCAAGGTTGTAGTTCTTACAGTAATGCAGAAAATTGATAATATATATATATAAGGCAAGATGTTTGTGTGTGTGTCTGTTTATCTACCTGTATGTTTGTATTTTTTTCAGCCCTTTTATTTTAATTTTTGCTTCGGGTTTGGCTCTAAGTATGTATAATTGTAGTTCTTAGTCTCAGCCATGATACCATTTAATCAGAGGACTTATTTAGCCTTCAAAATTCAGTCTACGACGAAAAAAACTTATTTGATATCGATACCAGGAAATCAAAATTTGACTTACATCCATTCATTTTTCTTTCAGTCTACGGTTTCGCTTTAACTGGAAACAATTATTGCTTTTTATAGTCTTTCGTGCCAACGTCCAAAGAGTCTGAGCTCCAGGATCATGGATTAGTTTTAAAGGTTTCATTACACCCGAGCAATGCCGGACGATACTGCTAGTACATAGATACTCCTTCATCTTTGTGGCGATTGTCTAGTATTCGCTGCTATATAGGAAAACAGATATCACATAGCAGTCAAATACTCTTTTCTTTGTTTCTAACGAAATGTTCGTGTCCCTCGATACTCTGCTTTTGAAATGAGTCATTGTACAGAAATAAATTAATAAGAAACCGATATATATCTATGCGCCTGTATGTGTGTGCCGAGGAGTAATCGAATGAAAAAATGGAAAAACATATCTTATCTTCCAAAGAACTCTCTCGGAAAAAAGTATTTTTTTATCGACACAACCATATATGTTTATGAGACGAGAAGAGGAAATAAGTGTGGTTAGAAATATATCTAAAACAAAGTGCGTAGCCACTAATAAAGATAATAGCCCTTTTTTAACAGAACTGTTTGTGAAAAACCATTTCAACAGGGGGCTGAATTTATCATTTTTGCATTAAGCTTCAGTTCCTGTTCAACATAGAGGTTAGCATTTAAAAAGAACAAACCCTTCTTAACATCTTCTCGTATTCCCTATAAGACCAACATTACACATATTCTCCCTAGGCTGCTTTACAACTTGGATTGTGT
The DNA here is from genome assembly GCA_037127315.1 of Ascarosepion bandense. Taxonomy (NCBI): domain Eukaryota; kingdom Metazoa; phylum Mollusca; class Cephalopoda; order Sepiida; family Sepiidae; genus Ascarosepion; species Ascarosepion bandense. Next base: position 144,798 of record JBBBDQ010000641.1, read on the forward strand.
AAACCGGAAATCTTCTATGATTCTTTCAGGACGTAGACGATCAGAGCTCTCCACAGCTCCCTGTCTCTTGTAGCTCTTAACAACCCTTCTACGGTTGTATCGCTTGAACTCCGCTCCGTCTTCCATCTGCTCAAGTCCATCAAGTATGTCATGCGTTGCTTTCTCGTGTCTCTCTTCGCCTCTACCCGTTCCGTGAGCATCAGATTCTCCAAGCGTCCTTCCTCATAACAGGTTCCAGAAGCTTAAGTTGTCCTTTTCTGATGTTAAATATCCGCTTCCTTTTCGTATCCATCCTCTCCAAAACCTTGTCTTTGCTCACATGTTCTGTCCATGGTATCTTCAGCATCCTTCTGAAAGAGTGTTCTATGAAGGAAGAGGAGAGAACGAAATACAAGAAAGGTCAGCTGTAGTTTTACATCGATGATGTGCGTTGTGGTGCAGTGGATATCGATTCAAAACGACAAATCGGGGTACCAAGTTCGAATTCCAGTTGAATTCATTGCATTCAAATTTTGTATTGATGTAATATAACAATCTGGCCCCACCCGAGGAAGGCTGATGCAAGTGAGGGTGTTTCCGGTCGTTGAAAGGAACGGATGTCGTTTGACCTTATTTCCGGCAGCAGCGGAAATAACTACAGAGGCAAACAGAACAGGTGTCTCTGAGAATTACGTGGGCGTGCGTGGGCGAGGCAAAACCGGAAGAAAAAGTCCCGGTTCTGGAAGATTATAAAAAGACCTCGGCACACGGATTCGCCAGTAGAGGAGCAACAGAGATCGGCCGGTGAAGAGAGAGACACAACAGATAAGACTACACTCCCGTCAACCCATTAGAAGCGCGCTCTCTCAATTCTCTGTTCCCTATGCTACACTGTTCATCGTCATTAATAAAAATATAACTTTATATTTTTATATATATGCGTGTTTGTTGTTTGTCGATATATAACATTGAGATATATTCTTTTATTTGGGCACCACGATGTGATGTAATGATTAACAAAGATTAACGCTAGGACAATTAAGACTGAGTAGTGAGTTCAATTCTCACTGAGTACCCCATACTTCCCGACTTGTGCCGGATCAAAGTTACGCTACGAAAATCACAAGAGCTATTTTTATTTAATTTCCGAGATAGTTCACATAAGCATTTCTTGTGACAGTTATTACAGGCATTTCTGTAAATATCTCCTTCGGCTTTTAAAGTTCCATCACTTTGTTTTGTATTCATTATAATTATAATTGCTTTCAAGTAGTTTTACTGACTCTTATATTAAGTTCAAGCGAAATATCTTCATTTGTAATCGTTGTTTTATTTATTTATTTATCTATTTATTTTAATCATTTCACCCCAAGTGAGGCGATAATGTCATTAACACACAAAGGAGTTATTAGCAGTGGAAGAGAATCAGAAGATTTTAGTGTATTTTTTTTTTCTTGCTTTTAATCATTTCACCCCAAGCAAGGCAAAATCGCCACTAGTGTGCAGGTGGATACAATAAGACAAAAAATTAAGTACAGTGTGTATTAGAGAAAGATGAACTGAATTCAAGAAGATAACACGTCAATGACTCCCTGGCCCAATTAATAAAACAACCTTTAGGCAAAATTCGACTTTATTCATCAACATAGTCTCCTTCTAGTGTGATACACTGATTCCAACGCTTCTCTAACAATTCGATGCCTTTTTTGTTGAACAATTTGTCTTTGGCCTCAAAATATGTTTCAGTTTCCGATTTCACTTCTTCAATGGAGATAAATCTCTTTGCCTGGAGCATTCTTTTGCGGTCTGCAAACAGCCAGTAGTCACTGGGGGCCAGATCTGGAAAATAGGGTGGATGCGGAAGCAATACGAAGTGCAATTCATGTAGTTTTGCTATCGTTGCGATCAACTTGTGACACGGTGCGTTGTTTTGGTGAAAGATCTTGTTTTTCTTCTTCATTTGAGGTCGTTTATTGACGATTTATTTCTTCAAACGCACCAATATTACTATATAATATTCACTATTGATGGTTCTTCTTTTCTCAAGGTAATCGATGAACAAAATACCTTGCACGTCCCAAAATACGGAGGCCAAAACCTTGCCTGCTGATGCTTGCGTCTTTGGTCGCTTTGGACGGATTGCACCTGCTGCTGTCCGATCAGCTGACTGCCGATTTGATTCCGGAGTGAAATGGTGGATCCAAGTTTCATCGGTTGTCACATATTTACGCAAAAAACTCCTTCTTGTTGCGTTGAAACAGTTGCAAACAACGGTCTGAATCGTCGACACGTTGTTGTTTTTGATCGACAGTGAGCAAATGCGGCACCCACTTTGAACACAGCTTTCTTATTGACAAATGTTCATACAAAATGGTGAGTACACTGCCTTCTGATATGTTCAACTCTTCTGCTATCTCATGCAGCTTCAGTTTAAAATCGGCCAAAACGAGTTTGTGGTGTGTGTGTGCGTGTGTTTGTATGTGTGTTCTCCTGGACAATTGTCGATGTTGTGTGACCTGAACGTTCATCATCATTTGTGTCTGTACGACCGCGTCTGAAGTCAGCATATAACCTCTTAACCGTTGTTTCCGACGGAGCAGAGTTCGAATGACACTTATCAAGCCATTGCTTTGCTTGAACAGTGGTTTTTATCAACACACGAAATTCAGATTTTTCCATTTTTTTTTTAAATTTGTAACAGTAGCTTCACTTAAATGTAAAGTAATAATAATTGTAAAGTAATAATCTGATTGGATCCAAATTTTGTCACGTGATATGTAAAGATGAGTGCTTCATAAAAATCATATGTATTTTTATTAGTGGCGCCATCTATGTGTCAGGCCCGAGACTTATTGAGTATTGTATTAGAAGATGGCGATTGATGTTGTGTCTAATTTTTTGAACATAGTAGCTAATAAGTAAAGGGAAGGCAGTTCCACAGGTGGGAAGTGAGAGAAAACTCTTGGAGTAGAAGAAGCGGTTAAATTTAACTATTTAAGCGGTAAAAGGGTAGGATCTAGATATCAATCCAGTAGCACGTAAATTCACGTGGACGGTAAAAAACTCATCAGAGCAGATGCCATGAAAATATTTGTAGAAAAGACAGAGGGAAGCCACATCTCGTCGGTGAAAAAAGTAACTGAAGTCGACATGCCAAATCAGGACCGATTACATAGCAGATTCTTGTTTAAATTTTGTCGAGAACCTCGAAATGAATTTCAGGATCTAATGTGGAAAAGAACAACACAATAACAAAATTCCAAAATACAGAAGATGGTGATTGTCGTTGCATTTTAATTTTCGAAAATTGTAGATGACAGAGAAACAAAAAACCAGAAGTGATTTCTATAGTTGTGAAGTACGAGAAAAAAACTATCAGAATGGAACTTACGGCTACATTTCGCTATTTCAAGAGTAAAATGATGAGACCTAATTGCCAGTCTAGTAGTGCACCAAAAAAGACTAAAGATAAAAAAACAACAAAGACAAGCAAAATGGCTAAATGAGATAGGCTTAGATAAATGCAACTTCAAAACTCAATTTAAATATGAACGTCTCTATCTCTTTAACGTTTCAAAGTAAACTGTAACCGATCTTTTTTTTATTTCATCGCTAAATTGTCCCCATTTTTATAAGTAACGTTGTTTTCATTAGTAAAGCAACTATATAGAAACGGAATGCGTCACTGTACAGTTTTATATATATTCCCGGTTTAAATAATAAGTCTATTCTAAAATTATTTCTGGTTTAAATAATACAAACTTTACTTCCTCTGTAAGAAACAATTTTATGAGTAAATTATTTTCTTCTACGGTCTGGATAAAACAATGCAATATTCATTGTCGGAATAATTCTTGCTTTATAACCATTTCACTATGTATTGAGTTTCCTTCTCAATATTACATAATGGCAACAAAGACATTAGTCCAATTAATGTAAATACTACCTCATCTGAGAAATATAGACAAACAGAATGATCTAATATTAAACGTCGTACAAATGGCAATAAAGATGAGGACAATAGTTCGAATAATGTATATACTATAAATACTACCTCATCTCAGAAATATAGACAAATAGAATGATCTTTTATTAAACGTCATACAAATGGCAATAAAGATGAGAACAATAGGCCTAAAAATGTAAATACTATAAATACTACCTCATCTCAGAAATATAGGCAAATAAAATGATCGCACCAATGACAACAAAGATGAGGATAATAGTCCAAATAATGTAAATACAGTAAATACTACCTCATCTCAGAAATATAGACAAATAGAATGATCTACTATTAAACGTTGTACAAATGACAACAAAGATGAGAACAATAGACCAAATAGTGCAAATACTGTAAATACTACCTCAGCTCAGAAATATAAAGTCAATAAAATGATGTATTATTAAACGTCGTACAAATGACAACAAAGATGAGGACAATAGTCCGAATAATGTAAATACTGTAAATACTACCTCATCTCAGAAATATAGGCAAATAAAATGATCTATTATTAAACGTCGTACCGAAGTCAACAAAGATGAGGACAATAGTCCGAATAATGTAAATACTATAAATACTACCTCATCTCAGAAATATAGACAAATAGAATGATCTACTATTAAACGTTGTACAAATGACAACAAAGATGAGAACAATAGACCAAATAGTGCAAATACTGTAAATACTACCTCAGCTCAGAAATATAAAGTCAATAAAATGATGTATTATTAAACGTCGTACAAATGACAACAAAGATGAGGACAATAGTCCGAATAATGTAAATACTGTAAATACTACCTCATCTCAGAAATATAGGCAAATAAAATGATCTATTATTAAACGTCGTACAAATGGCAACAAAGATGAGAACAATAGTCCAAATAATGTAAATACTGTAAATACTACCTCTTCTCAGAAATATAGACAAATGAGTAAATAATAATATAAAAATAGAAACAAGAATATTTTAGTTTCCCGCTCAGGATTTGATGACTCAAAACCTGGTGTCTTTGAAGACATTTAAATTCATTCATGCTTTTTAATATTTTACAAGTATAATGTAAGATGACGACAATAGTCCTAATAATATAAATATTAGCTCATCTCAGAAATATAGACAAATACTAAAAAATATCTGTTAAAATGTAACGTCAGTGTTATTTTTGTTTTTGTGCAATTCCCTGTAAATGTGTGTGTCTGGGCATATATGTTTGTGTGTGTCTATAAGAGTGGACATCGCAATCATCACCAAATAGCGACAGTCTATTTTTTGCTTGAACGCAGTCCCCAGGCCGTGACCATTGCGTTCCACGCTATTTCGAAATAAAAGTTTAGGAACGAACATTAAAACTGCAAAGAGCTAAAGAGCTACCAGGATTGAGAAGGCTATTTTACTGAAAAATTAACAGAAAGAGTTTATAAATTTCAACCGGACGTAACATTAACTGTAATATTACTATTACCATTCTCTCATGTTGTTCACATAGAAAACATGAATGTTTTCCAATTTGTCAATCGATTACTTCCAAAGGCGCGCGCACACACACATATTCATACATATACATGTATACCTATTACGGAAATTATCGAAGATTAACAAAACTTGTTTATAAACAACCGACAATTTGAAATGATTTGTTTGAACATTAGTTTTGATCGATACTCGAATTTAAGTATATATTCTGTTTTTAATCAAACAGTATTATGTATTTATTTCTACCGGCCTGATTATTTACGATAATTTTTTATTACGAAAATGTGTGTCATTCGGCAGGATTCGAATCTGCGACCCCTATTCACATAGGGGAAGTCACCATGTGATCTGCGCTTATTAGACCTCTCAACCACGAATGACGATCAATCTAAAAGATCTTTAATTTAATTTGTCCGCGTTTAGACTGATCGTCATTCGTGGTCGAAAGGTCTAAGACGCGCCAGATCACATGGTGGTTTCCCCTATGTGAATAGGGTTCGCAGGTTCGAATCCTGCCGAATGACACACATTTTCGTAACAAAAATTTATCGTAACTAATCAAGCCGGTTGGAAAAATATATAATACTGTTTGATTAAAAAAAGATATATACCTATATCTATGTGTGTGTGTTGTGTACGTGCGTTATTACATGTTTTCTGGTGCACTTTTCTTGCACTTCCCGTTTGTGGAACTCCCTTCCGTTTCCTTGCTTTGCTTCCCCGATAGCTACAATCTCTAAAAGTTTCAATTTAACGTCAACTGCCATCTTCTATCTCCTTGATTCGCATCCATCTCTTATTCTTTCTTCGACATCCCTTGTACTTCGTTTCTCTCTCTCTCTTCTCCCGCTTTCTTTCTCTCTCTCTCTGTCTCTCTCTCTATCTATCTCTCCCTCTTTCTCTCTCTCTCTCTTTCAGTGTAACTCTGTACGCCAGTGGTGGCCCTGAATTGCTTGAGGTGAAATGAATATAAAAAAAGAAAAAGAAAAATGACCAAACATCTGATTTTGTAACGGAAAGACTTGGTCGGGTTTTGAATATTTCAGCACGTATTCATAAACACACGCGCAGACAAACGCACACACACATATGTATGTATGTGTGTAGGTGTATGTATATATGTATATACATCTGGTACCTGTTTCCCACGGCTGTCTTTTCTTCGCAACACCCTCACCAACAACCCACTTTTGGGTCAGTAGATACATGCCTGCTATTCGTGCATTTTTTGTCCTTAATCCCAACCCCTTTCAAGCCAATGCAGTCGACACAACCCGGGCATCAAGGGGCCCCGTCCGTGCTTGGCTCGTAGATACGATCAATATAGATAAAAATTCGTGCTGATAGGGTTATTCCGCGGGGCCCGACCAAGAGTGCGATCTTTGGCTGGGGGTCAGATGGATTGCCGTTGGCAGGGACCCAGTCTTTTTAATAGTAGTAAAATAAGGTTTAAGGTCAGCGACTCCGAAAGCTTCCTATCTTGGTTGAATCTTTCTAAACTGTCAAGAAAAGAAAATGTATCATAGTCTGTGTTTTTCGCTTCTTTTTTGTTTCTTTTTCTTTCCTATCCAAGATTTCTGTGTTGGTTTAGTGATGAAAAGATTATCGAGATATGTCAGGAAAATAAAAGTCAAAAGGAAAATAGATCGTCACTAAAGCCGACATAATTGTTACTAATGCTACAACTAAGAGAACCGTCGGGGATTAGCCCTGGTTTTCGCGTCAGTCACTTACTCACCAACGTAAAGTTGACTCGGTGTGCCATTTTTAAATAAATAATTTCATGGTAATTGTCCAGATGAGCTGTTCGCTACGGCACACGGACTTTATGAATTTACACATAATACTAAGCTGGTGTCAATATCTCAACAGTAAAAACATGAGACGTAGTCGCGCTTATACTGATTTGTTAATATAATATTTTTAGTTTTATGAAAATTATCTATACTGTTAAAGGCTGGAGGGCTAGCTGCACTCCTATAGAAGTGGGGACTAGAGGATTTCCAGCAAGGTTCTTATGCAAATCCTAAACAGATATTGGGATAGTGAGAGTAAAAAAAAAGAAAAGCACTCAAGTCCATAACCAAAACAGCGGAAAGAACAGCTAATTGGTTATGGATCAAAAGAGGGAGTGCCTGGATTCCAAATTGTTCGCTAAAATTCCCCGAAATTCTGCGTCTAAATTAATGTTTCGGACGAGCTCATGTGCGGTTCGCCTCTAAATGGAAAGTGGCTCTGACTGTCGCCAATCGGAAGCATTTGCAGGGTTTCGTACCGGGCCTAAACGTAATTTTCCAGTGTCTGAAAGTGCTTATCGAGGGTGGGCCGGGGGCTGATCATCTCTGGTCTGGTCGGCGCGGTGAGGGGGTATGATGCTGAAAGACCCGAAACCCCCTAGTGATCCTCGCGATGACATCACTGACGACAACCTCTACCGCCCCCCATTACGGTGCGTATGTTGGAAATCATGGTGTCAAGATCTCAACAGTAAAACCATGAGACCTGGTTTCGCTTAAGTTCTTTTATACTGATTTGTTAATATAATATTTTTAGTTTTATGAAAATTATCTATACTGTTAACTTTTCTAATTCTATGAATCCGATGCATTTTATGACGGAATATCAAATAATTAGTACAGTGGTCAGTCAGTCAGTTAAGTGCCATAGGTGAAACACGCTTGGGCGATCATGTCTCGAAAGAGACATTACTGACTGGGCAGAAGATTATCCCGCAGTAGGTTGCCATTGCTTTCTGCGGTAGACTGGTTGCCGACCAAGGCTATAGAACCCAATCTGTCCTGTTATTTCACCCATAAATGGAAGGAATAGATGGATTAATACCTTTCCCAAGGGTATTTGCACGTAAGTGAATGCAATGAATTCAGCTGGAATTCGAACTCGGCTCTCCGATTTCTTGTTCCGAGCCGATACCCACTGGACGTCCCCTGGGAGACGAGATTAAAAATATTGTCAATAGATTTCTTTTCATCCTGTAAATATTGATGGCTACAAATTCAAAGTGGTCATAAATCGAAGTTGATAATTATTCCGGATTATATTTTGATTATACGGTATACATAGAAGTTTATGAAATCAATTTTATTCGTTGATTTGCAGAAGACACTTCATTTTAGCCCATTAGCAATACGGTTTAACATTATATCGAGGAAAAGAAATTTATAGTTTGTTTCTGTTTTATAAAGAAATTAGATCGTATGTTCGATATTGTTAATATATTTACAAGATTAACTAATATATTGATAAAACACAATCAATATATTAGAAATTTATTGATTATGTAGGTAAACTATTTTAGAATAGAACTGACGGTTACATTTCGCTATTTCAACAGTAAAAACATGAGACCTAATTGCCAATCTAGCCATGAGCTTAAGTTCATTCGTACTTTGTTCAGTAATATATCTAGATTTATGACGACTATTTATATTATTTATTTTTAAAAATTGCTAACTCATTACAAAACAATGTTATTTCATTTAGACAATGATTTTTATAATAAAAAAAATCTCATTGTTGCTCCCATATTCGGTTCATAGTATCCTCAGCATCCTTCTGTAGAACCACATTTCCGTTGCTTCGAGTCTCTCCTTCATCTTTTGGGGAGATCGTCCAGCATTCGCTGCCATATAGTAGGACAGTTTTAAAAAATATCAATTATTTGTCCACCTGCCGAATTTTAAAAGTGTTAACTTATGAAAAAAATATTCATACTATATCTTAATTTAATTAGAATAAAGCATATAAAAAGTACATTACAAAAAATAAATAAATCAACGCAAATCGCTCTGCATCTTTTATACGCAAAGATAATGGTTCCATCGTTTAACTCTACCCCGAATGTTTACAACCGGAGGCTATAGTTAATTAATTAAGTCGCCTCTACTTAGTATTTAGTCAAACTGTTATTATTATTACTGAAGGAGACAGCAAAATACGTACAAAGTGATGCTGATGTACAAATATACTAAACTAGCAGTATAGCCCGGCATTGCTCGGGTGTAATGAAAGCTTTAAAACTAATCCATGATACTGGAGCTCAGACTCTTTGGACGTTGGCACGAAAGACTAAAAAGCAATAGTTGTTTCCAATTAAAGCGAAACCGTAGACTGAAAGAAAAATGAATGGATATAAGTCAAATTTTGATTTCCTGGTATCGATATCAAATAAGTTTTTTTCGTCGTAAACTTAATTTTGAAGGCTAAATAAGTCCTCTGAGTAAATGGTATCATGGCTGAGACTAAGAACTACAATTATACCTACTTAGAGCCAAACCCGAATCAAAAACTAAAATAGAGCTGAAATATACAGACAGGCAGATACACAGAAACACACACAAACATCTTGCCTTTTATATATATACATTATCGATTTTCCTCACTATTGTAAGAACTGCAACCTTGAAACTTCTGAATATCGTTTCTTTTGTCTTTGTCTATGAGTGTATCAAATTTGATTCAAATCGGATCATTCCTTCTATAACCTGATTTTTTCGATAATCGATATTTATCGGGGGTACCACGACACAAAAGCTAGCTATGAACACACGCAGACGCTTATAGTACAACTGTGTAAATTTTCAAGAAAATCGGTTCAGCCGTTTCGGAGTATATAGTTAAAGGATACACACACACACACAGACATACACACACTGACATACACAAACAGACAAAGTTCCATTTATAAATAAGTTTAGATAAATAGAGAAATACATGACCAAACGATAGTGAAAACAAGAAATAATTTCCTCCAGTTCGTCCGGGGTAGTTATATCTTTCAGTTTATTGTAGATGACCTGTTTTTTTTTTCTTTTTGTTATTAAGGATGTTCAATTTTTCTTTGGCTATTTCAATTTGCCTTTTCACAAGGATACATTTATAATTCCAAGTGTTGATAGTTTGGTGTTGTTCATGGGCTGTGATGCGACATTTGCTTCCAGCATCTTAAATGCATGAGTTTGTTGTTGCTTGGAAATCTTTAATGTAAACAAGAACAGTGTCATTATGGTTTGTCCGTGTTTAAATATATAATGTAATTGACACCTTTGAAAATGGCTTATGTAAGCCGAAAGCTCAGATTGGATTATTAAAAATTATGTATAAATAATGTAATTTTCTTTCTTCATTTAATGATAATGCTATAAAGCTTATCAGAGAATATGAAAAAAAAATTGCATAAAAAAGATAGACAAAACTTGTCTATATTATGTAAGGAAACATGCATTAATGAACAAGTGCTGCATAAATACACACACAATATATATATATATATATAATTCCACAAGAGTGAAATAAAAGAGAAAAATGTTACACTCACAAACTCTCCAGTAATTGTAAGGAGCGAAGGAAATGCTCTTTCTTCCTGCACAGGCTCGGCTGCTGGATCTTTAGGCAAATAGCATCCAAAACACGAAGATGATATGCCGATCGAGCACTGTGCAAAACAGAAAACGAATTGTCTTCATATGAGGAGGAACATGCTTGATTGTCCAGCAGGTGTTGGCCAATTGCTGAATCCAGAACAGCTCGGGTTGTTCTTATAGCCCACTTAGAAATATGGTTTTGTTAACATTTCGGTCTCTCACGCAGTGTAACGTCATAGAACTGCATTACAAATTTACGAACTGCGTCTGCTATTCGGTGACTGGTATCGTTGCATAGCAAGGTTTTATGTCAACACAAGATAAAATCATCTTTGATGGTGGATAACTTTATGTTAACGTCCTTGTAATCTCTGTGAAGATGGTTCATGTGAGCCGAGAGCTTAGAACGAACATAATAAAAAAAATCAAAATTTTGGAGAATTTTTGTCTTTATTTTCACCTGAAATTAAAGCCAAAATACGATGTTTAGAACGGCTCATGATTAAACATAATAGACATTCATTGTCTATTATATTTATCAGTACATGTTTAAAAAATTATCTGCTGCTTTGTCCTACAATATATATATATATATATATATATATATATATATATATATATATGCCAAGTTGGGATCGCTCGGAGGCTAATTTTTATTCCCAACGCCCACGATCGTAGACTATAATTTTGCCTCAAACGGTCACTTCCACTCTGAACTCGACTCTAGAATTTACTCAAATAGTATTATTATTATTATGTATTTATCATCATCAATCGATTTCTGCTATGGTCGCACAACCTATCAAGCCTGCGGAAAGACCTAAGGCAATGTATTGTTATAGCTACATTTCACGTTTTTTCTATTACATCCCTAGCGGTACATAGACAAAGCTCTCCTTAGTGAGTGAGCTGTACTTAAATCGTTAGTTTCAAATATTGCAATCTGAACGTTGGTAAAAACAACAGTTACTAATTTATAAATCCCCAAAATTCATAGACTTATATAGTGAAGAGCACGTGTCTCAGTGAATATTGGTTACTTCCAGTGACTTGACCCGCTCAGTTGTGAGTACAATATCTGGCTACAGCAGTGGTGAAGAAATAACTCAGAGAGTTGAGTTAAAGAGAGATAACTACAAGGCATTCGGTAGTGGCATCGCAAATGGAATGAGAATGATATACTCCAGATAAAGTGTTCAGTTCAAATTCCTAGCACCTGAAGAAGGTCGGAGTGTAGAACAGCCGAAACGTCGTAAACATGGCAATAAAGATGTGTGCAACAGTTTAAATAATGAAAATATTATCCTCAGAGTAAATAATAAAAATACTATCTCGGTGTAAATAATGAAAATACTACTTCGATGTAAATAACGAAAACACTACCTCAGTGCAAATAATGAAAATACTACCTCGGTGGAAAAAATGAAAATACTACCTCATTGCAAATAGGGAAATACTACCCCAGGGTAAATAATAAAAAAACTATCTCAGGGTAAATAATGAAAATATTACATCGGTGTAAATAATGAAAATACTACCTCAGGTTAAATAATGAAAATACTACCTCAGTTTAAATTATGAAAACACTACCTCAGGGTAAATAATGAAAATACTACCTCAGGTTAAATAATGAAAATACTATTTCAATGTAAGTAATGAAAAAATACCTCAGTGTAAATAATGAAAATACTACCTCAGGTTAAATAATGAAAATACTATTTCAGTGTAAGTAATGAAAAAATACCTCAGTGTAAATAATGAAAATACTACCTCAGTTTAAATTATGAAAACACTACCTCAGGGTAAATAATGAAAATACTACCTCAGGTTAAATAATGAAAATACTATTTCAATGTAAGTAATGAAAAAATACCTCAGTGTAAATAATGAAAATACTACCTCAGTTTAAATTATGAAAACACTACCTCAGGGTAAATAATGAAAATACTACCTCAGTGTAAATAATGAAAATACTATCTCATATCAGAAGTATAGACACATGTTGCTATTGTTGTTGCTGTGTTTTTCCTTAGCTTAAGGTAGTATGTGTTGCCCCAAAACTCAACCAGATACTTCAAGATTCAACAAGTTTTTTCCTTTTCTTTATCAAAAGATGCAAAGATGAAGTACTATGTAAACAGATAGAAAGGTGTAAGTGCGGACACTGGATGGAGAGAATTGAACGCCAGATATTAGAAGTACCTACAAGTATGATTTTCTTTTTGACAATTCAAATATTTCATCAGCAAAGAGAGGCGACCAATATGCCAACTGCAAGTCGGAGAATCTAAAATAAAACAAGTAAAAAAATTCAGATAACTGGGAAGTGTTTTGACAGAGGATAGAAAATGCGACACGGAGATCCAAAGACGCATTGGCATGGCCAAAGTCGCATTTCAGAAGCTAACCAGAGTAGTGAAAGACAGGAAAATCTCATTAGAAACAAAGAAAAGAGTGCTGGATTGCTATGTGATATCTGTCCTTCTGTATGGAAGTGAATGTTGGACGATCTCATCAAAGATGAAGGAATGGCTTGAGGCAGCAGAATTGTGGTTTTACAGAAGGATGCTGAGGATACCATAAACAGAGCCCGTGTACAACGATGAGGTGGGGGAAAGGATGAAAACGAGAAGAAAACTGATAATAAATATCAGGAAGAGACAAATGAGGTTCCTGTGACACGTAATGAGGAAGGAAGGCCTGGAGAACTTGATACTTACAGGTCGGATAAATGGAAGAAGAGACAGGGGAAAGCAACGCGAGGCGTACTGAGCAAATGGTTGACGGGGCGGGGCTTAGAAGAGATACCAAGAGAAAAATTATTGAGAGCGACAAGAGACAGAAGCAAGTGGAAGTCCATGATCACCGAAGTTCTGAAGAGACACGGCACACGAAGAAGAAGAAGAAGGTATTTGATCGACATATTTGTTTGTTGCTTTTGATATTATTCCTCAAAGCCCCAATGCTAACAGCGAATGTAGTTGGCTTTAGATGTCGCTTTCAGCAGATTACTATCTCCAATTCCTGTATTTGCTTATTATGGGTGCTCCACAACTCCAACATGTTTTTGTTTCCGCTATCCTTCGTCTTTTATGTGACATGTATTTCAGAAAGTTGAAGATCATAACTCTCCACAGCTTCCAGTTTTTTTTGTTGCTCTAAATAACCCTTTTTGTACCGTCTTTGTCTTTCTGCTTCTTTTTTTTTTTTAATCATATCACCCCGAGCAAGGCGGAAACGCCACTGAAGCGCAGGGGGCTACGTAAGAGTAAAAAGATTGGAAAAGAGAAAACCGGAAACCACATCCTAAACTGGGAAAAAGGATGAGCCTCTACACCTGTTCAATAGACGTGGGTGGAGTGTGAACCGGGCGATAATTTAGTCTATCTACTCCAATTGAAAAAAAAAAGAAAAGAGTGAATGGATTGGAAAAGAGAAAGCCGGAAACCACATCCTAAACTGGGAAGAAGGGATGAGCCTCTACACCTGTTCAATAGACGTGGGTGGAGTGTGAACCGGGCGATAGTTTAGTCTATCTACTCCAATTGAAAAAAAAAAAGAGTAAAAGATTGGAAAAGAGAAAGCCGGAAACCACATCCTAAACTGGGAAAAAGGATGAGCCTATACACCTGTTCAATAGACGTGGGTGGAGTGTGAACCGGGCGATAGTTTAGTCTCTCTACTCCAATTGAAAAAAAAAAAGAAAAGAGTGAAAAGATTGGAAAAGAGAAAGCCTGAAACCACATCCTAAACTGGGAAAAAGAGATGAGCCTCTTCACCTGTTCAATAGACGTGGGTGGAGTGTGAACTGGGCGATAGTTTAGTCTATCTACTCCAATTGAAAAAAAAAAGAAAAGAGTGAAAAGATTGGAAAAGAGAAAGCCGAAAACCACATCCTAAACAGGGAACAAGGGATGAACCTCTTCACCTGTTCAATAGACGTGTGTGAACCGGGCGATAGTTTAGTCTATCTATTCCAATCACCGGTTAAGTAACGTTATGCCTAGTCAGTACCTACAGGGGTAACCGCTTTGGAATATCACGTACTATAAGCTTAGATGTGTGGGTGGTGTAATAGATAACTGCACGCTATCGGAGACTGGAGAGTCGATTTCCAGTTCCAGTTACATTCGTTAGATTCACTTAAAAGCAAATACCTGTGTGGAAGGTACGAATCTACCTGTTCTTCCCCAGCTATGTGTTAATTAGTAAGATTCGTATGAGTAAAATTATTATCGTAAAAGATTCTTAGAATCAAAAACTATTTTTGGCTTTAAAAGATTGATAAACCGTAAAAAAACAATCAATCTTCCATCTATTCTCATAAACTCGTTCAGTATGTTATTTGTTGTTTCTATCTGTTCCTCTCGGCTAAGAAACTACTCTTCGAGTATTAAATTCTTTAAGTCTTATTTCCTTCCCATGTATTCCAGAAATGTCTGATGTCTCGCTTTGATTATTGGCATTGGGTTATTTGCAGTCCTCTTTTTCTTAAAACTTGCCCATTGTTCACATGTTCGGGCCATGTAATTCTGAGCATTTTCTAGTAGAAGCGCTTTCTCCTCACTTTTACGTCCCTTGTTTTATTTCTTTAACATTGCCATATAAAAGATTAGATGTTATGTAGCAAATCTGCATTAATTTGTTTCTTTTTAAAGACATTTTTCTCTCACTGAATACTTTGCTTCGTTTCTGGAAGGCAACTTCTGTTATTTGTATGTAGACTTTCTTTTTACACTTTGAGTCGTCTGTTACTATTTTATTCTACATATTTTTAATATCCATTATTTAATGGTTCTCTGTGCAGGGCCAATAAGTTTCTCCTGTCTGAAACCATCCTGCACATATATAAATCTACCATCCGACCGTGCATTGAATATTGCTGCCATATCTGGTCGGGTACCCCTGCTATCCACCTAGGGGTTCTTGACAAAATCCAACGGAGAATCTGTAATGTGATAAATCCCTACTTGGCAGCTCAGATACAGTCATGTTGTTTCCCTGTGCCTCGTCTACAAATATTTTCACTGCTTCTGCTCCGATAAACTTAGTTCACTGTTGCCCTCTATATATGAATTTACTCGAGCCACAAGGTTAGCAACCAAATCCCACCCTTTTACTGTGAAACCAATAAAATGTAAACGCAAATTCTACTCCATCAGCTACTTTTCTTGCATTTCCTGCCTGTGGAATTCCCTTCCATTTACTTGCTTCCCCGACAGCTACAATCTCCAAGAATTTAAATGTAAAGTCGATAGTCATCTTCTATCTCACTAACTTGCATCCTCTCTCTTTCATGCTTCTTTCTCCATCCACTTCACTCTCATCAGTATTCTCATCCTTCTCTTACCCAATTCCTGACACACCCTCTAACCTATGACTCTTTCTCATAACTTTCTTTCTATCTAACCCCCTTTGAATGTTATTCATAAATATACCTGATGTTGTTTGATTTTCCGCAAGATCGTCGTTGAAAGTAATTTGTTTGGCTAAGGTAGTGGTTCCCAAACGATGCAGCGCCCCTCATAGAAAAGAATAGCAGGTGAAACGGAAAGGATAGCAGGTGAGGCGGAATGATTGAAAGACAATCAAAGATTTAAAAGCAGTTTCAACAAATCATATGCCAAAAATAAATATGATTTCAAAATTTTAAATATTATTTTTGATTATTAGTAATTGCAGGCATGAGTTATAGTTATAAATAATATTTGGACTATTTTATCATTGTGATACTTTTGCAATATATCAGTAATTTCTTCTTCTTCTTCTTCTTCTTCTTCTTCTTCTTCTTCTTCTATGTGCCGATCATGGTAGACGATCATGTCTTCCTATTTCTGGTGGCTCTTAGCACGCTTTCTCCTGTTACACCACGCAACCTCCGTTCTGTCATTCACCTGATGAGGCCCTTCAAATATGTTATCCGCTGCTTTCCTCTGTCTCTTTTCCCCTCTATCTGGCCTGTTAGTATCAGGTTCTCTAAGCCCTCTTTCCTTATTGCATGTCCCAGAAACTTCAGCAGGACTCTTCCTGATGCTCAGTATTAATTTCCTTTTCGTTTCCTTCCTTTCCAAAACCTCATCATTGCTCACATGCTCGATCTATGATATTCGCAGCATCCTTCTGTAGAACCGCATTTCAGTTGCTCCAAGTTTTTCCTTCATTGAAGGAGAGAGTTATCAATGATAATATATTGACTTTTAACCGGCATTTTTATTGCTTTAACCCACTCTCTGTATTTTATATTTAATGTACTTTTTTATCATATTAAAGTTGGTGAACCGCGTGCAAATTTTCATTCCGAAACACCCGGTTCACAAATAAAATAGGGAACCACTTTTTATTTTTTTTAATCATTTTACCCTAAGAAGGCATAATACTGCCACTGTTGCGCAGGGGGTTACATAGTAGAAAGTGATGAGAAAAAGTGGTTAGTTATAGGAAATGTCAGGAGGTGGGTAATAGACGGATGTGGATATATATATTGTCCCAATAGATGTTTCAAGCAAAGAGCCTCATTGAAAATGACTGGGTAAAATACAGGATCTGCTCCGTAATCATGAAAATTCTGGAGGTACTGAATATTAAAAAACACTCCCTTTCCATTGAGCGGTGCGTCCGAGGGTAAACGATACATCAGCCAAAATGTTTTCTTAAACTAGAGTTTTGTAGGTGCAACCATAAACCGTAGTTTGTTTTTTTTTTAAATCATTTCACCCCAAGCAAGGCATTCTACTGCCACTGTTGCACAGGGGATTACATAGGGGAAAGTGATGAGAAAGAGGGGTTAGTTATAGGAAATATCACGAGGAGGGTAATAGACGAATGAGAATACCGAGGATGGGGGCGGAGTAAATGGAAAAAAAGAGCTTGAGAGAATGGATGCAAGTTAGTTTGACAGGAGATGTCTGTTGACCTTACACTTGAATTCCTGGAGATTATAGCTGTCGAGGAAGCAAGTATATGGAAAGGAATTCCATAGGCCTGAGGTTCGAGAAAAGTGATGAGAAATAGCGGCTGTAGCCAAGCTGCCAAGTCGGTATCAATCACATTACAGATTCTCCGTTGGATTTTGTCAAGGACCCCGAGGTGAATAGCAGGGACACCCGACCAGATGTGACAACAGTACTCAATATACAGGCGGATGATAGATTTATATATGTGCAGGATGAACTTAAACGGGAAAATCTTCCTGGCCATGCACAGTGAATCGACCTTCTTAGCAGCGGATTTAGCAATGGATTCGATATAGCCATTCCACTTGAGGTCCACTGAGAGTGTGAGGCCAAGAAGGCGTAGTGTTTTACTCTCAGGGAGGCTAGCCTGTTCCATGCTAATGGGGTTAGGAGCGATTGTCTATGATGGTTAATAGATAGCAGCTTCGTTTTGGAGGCATTAAATTTACGAGCTATTTCTTCCCCAGTCCACCACAGATTGGAGGGCCTTCTCAAGCTCGGCAGCGAGGTTCGCATTGTCAACATCAGCAGATTTTCGCTCGAGGCGACATTGGCCCAACGATTTGAATCAACACACAGAACTCCACTAATGTATCAGTCTAAATTGTCTTACCATCTTACCACTATTGCTGCAAAAAGTCTTTTTTTTTATTATCGTCTTTTACTTAGGTTTGTTGGAGACTATAAACACTTATAAAAGCCACTAGTGAAATTAGGAAAAATAGCAAATTCAAAGCACAAATAATATATTGAACATTGTAAATATGTCAATTATGAAACCAATGTTTTGAATGGATTTATTTGTATTGTACGATTTCTGAAATTTGATTCGACAATTTCACTTTAATTTTGATTCGACAATCTCACGTTTAATTTTGATTCGACAATCTCACGTTTAATTTTGATCCGACAATCTCACGTTTAATTTTGATCCGACAATCTCACGTTTAATTTTGATTCGACAATCTCACGTTTAATTTTGATTCGACAATCTCACGTTTAATTTTGATCCGACAATCTCACGTTTAATTTTGATTCGACAATCTCACGTTTAATTTTGATCCGACAATCTCACGTTTAATTTTGATCCGACAATCTCACGTTTAATTTTGATCCGACAATCTCACGTTTAATTTTGATCCGACAATCTCATTTTCAATAACAGTAACAATGCTTTCAACCTTTGCCTTTTATATCTCATTGGCATGAATTTGACGATGCTCGAGAAGAAATTTTCTTCGATATGCCCTGTTCCTTCCGGACGTTGGAGTTCATGATTTTTCACAACTTTCTATTCATTTTTAGCTCTAAATAAATTTTGTCATCCTCTAATATCTGTTCTGGCATCCATTTGGGTAAATTCGTTAGGTAGGTCTTGCGCTTTTTTCTTCTTGCTTTCCATGTCCTGTCAGTGTCCAATTTTCCAAGCTATCTTTCCTCATTATCTACCCTATGTTAAGTATAAGTGTTCTTTTTTATTTTCATTTTCTCTACATTTTCGTTATTGCTTGTTATTCTCAGTATCCCTCTGTAGAACCACGTTTCTTCTTATTCAAGCCTGTTATTCATCTGTAAGGAGATTTTCCAGCATTCATTGCCATATAGGATGACTGATAACAGATAACTCTCCAGTACTCTTTTCTTTGTGACGAACTTTCCTGTTTCTTAATAATTTGCTTAGTTTATGGAAGGTGTCTTTCGAATAACCAATACCCCTTCAGATTTCGGTGTCGTAATTTTCGCCCTCTGTTAAAACACTTGCCAGTTATCTAAATTATCGACCTTGCTCTAGAGATACTCTTTCATAATTTGGATTCCTTGCTTTTATTATGGCTTCCGGCAATTTCTGTCTGAAATAATTTCCACCCGCCACCTTATCATTTTACTCTCAGGTTAATTAAAATCTTAAACCTAACCGTACCCTAACCCTAATGGCTGCAAATGCTGGACAATTTCATCAAAAACGAAGGAAAGACTTGAAGCAACAAAGTGTGGCTCTACAGAAGAATGCTGAGGATAAAATGGACGGAACATTTAAACGACAAGGATGAACACGAGAAAGAAACTTATAAAGGAAAAGACAGCTGAGGTTTTTGGGACATGTAATGAAGAAGGAGGGCTTGAAGAACCTGATGCTCACGTGACGGATAAAGGGGAAAGAAAAGAAGGGTATGCAACGCATGACATACTTGATGGACTTAAGCAGATGAATGGTGGAGCAGGGATTGAGTGGGATAATATGAGAAGAGGCATTAAGAGAGACAACGAATTGGGAGATGGGGAAGGCCATGATCCTCTATGTCCTGAACGGACATGGCACACATGAGTAGAAGAAGAACCCAACAATTGCATTTTCAGAGAAACTCAGCTTACGGCCATTACATTAAAACACCAGTTCCCGAAAAATCACCGAAGTTAAACAAGGTCAAACCAAGATGGGTAACAGTTTGGGAAAACAAGGTGCTAAAAAATGGATGCGTTTGGTGTAAAGAGACACGGGTTCCAATTCTAATTGGTTCGTTATACAGGGTGAACCCCCCCCCCCCCACCAAATGGGAACTTTTTAACAATCCAATAAAACCAAGAGTGATGAAAGAAAAATATTTTATTCAAAGTAATTGAAAACGTAAAACATACCATTTAAGAAACGATGATGGGATTTTCATTTTTTTAAAATTGCGTCCTGTAAATGGTGTCCTCCTGTACGAATGCATTCTTGAAATCTGCTGTTGAGATTCCTCATTGACCGCTGCAACATCTCAGGAATAGTATGAATTTCATCCTGAATTCTCTGTTTTAACTCATCCAGAGTTCTTAGACGAGTCGTGTACACTTTACTCTTGAGAAAGCCCCACAAAAAAAAAATCATAAACGGACAAATCTGGCGATCTAGAGGGCCATGTAACATTACCGACTCCCGTGATCACACGGTTACCAAACAATTCAGGCATGGCCTCCAATGATCGCCGTGCAGTGTGTGATGTCGCGCCATCCTGTTGAAACCAGGTTTCTAAAATGTGTGAAAAATTGTTTAATTCAGGTTTAACAAAAAATTGTAACATCTCCAAGTAACGATTCGTAGTGACAGTGACTAAGATCCCCTGTTCATTTTCAAAAAAATACGGTCCGATAATCCATGTTTACTGAAATGGCGAAGTGTCTACTTCGTGGGTCTATTGTTTCGCACTGCTGCCACATGCTCATTTCTGCCAATAGACACTTAAAAAATTCCCGTTTTTTTTTTTTGGTCACCCTGTATATCCTTACGCGCCAATACTGTTGAGAAAGTTATGAATACACTTCTCCCCCTAGCTATGGGTTAATTATTGTGACTCGCATCACTAAACCATTATTATCTCAAAAAAGAAAAAGTTCTTACAATTTAAAAAGATGCCCGCCTTTAAATAACCTTCAAATGGTTGATAAGCCGTAAAAAACAAATCAACCAATTATTTTCCAATATTTGAATCGACGCTCTGATTAATTCTTAAACAGTACACTATCGGCCATAATTATCAGGCAACCCCAGTTTAAGAAAGAATATGTATTTCATACTATTTTTAGTATATATTGCCAAGTGGATAATTCTAAATGAAAATAGAATGGTTCTTTTGTTAATATTACATTGCAAAATTTTACAAGGCAGCCAGGAAGCCTTTGCTTTGGCCAGCCAATAAGAAGAGACTAGCATGGGGAAGAAAGCACAAAAACTGGACACCAGAACAGTTCATATGCACATGTTATTGTGCAGTATTAACAAAAGAACCATTCTATTTTTATTTAGAATTATCCACTTGGCAATAAATACTAAAAATAGCATGAAAAACATCATTTTCTTTAAAAAAAACTGGGGTGGCCCAATAATTATAGCCGGTAATGTATATCTATTCATTTTTGTCTAAGGGATAGAACATACTTTTGCTTGAATAAGATTTGTCGAATATTCGTGCGGTTAGATAAAAATAAACAAATAAATATACACTTTAATAACTAAAAAGAGCGTCTACGCTAAAGATAACGTTTGAGTAATAACATCTGTAGGATTAACAAATTAACTTCTTTAGAAATTGCTTTGTTTATGTTAGGATATGAAACTGAGCTGACATGAATGCTTAGAGAGCCCGAGAAAGATTTGCGTTTATAATGTAATATTTAAGAACCTTTCTGTTACACCTAATGGTGTGTAGGGCAGCGTTTTTGCTGTTTCGGTTACAAACTGTTTTTTTTTTTTTATGGTGCAGGGTTGTTAGCCGTGCGACCAACACACAAACCTGGAGGAACGTGACTTTCTAAGTTGTGGCCTCCAGTAACAAATCCTGGCGTTACACAACATAAGGTATGCAGATGATACAGCGTTGATTGCAGACACGGAAAGAAAACTACAAGACCACCTACAGAAGGTAGCTGTGGAGAGTGACAAAAAAGGCTACAAATGAACAGCAAGAAAAATGAACGCATTGTCATTAGCAAAAAGAACAGCCCAAAATGCCAAATACAGGTGGGGGATACCAGAATCAAGCAAGTACACAAATTTAAATACCTAGGAAGTATTCTAACAGGAGATGGAAAGTGCGACACAGATCCGATGGAGAATTGCCATGGCAAAGGACGCGTTTCAGAAGCTGTGTAAAGTACTAAGACATGAAAATTTCACTAGAAACAAAGAAGAGAGTGCTGGATTGCTATGTGATGTCAGTTCTTCAATACTGAATGCAGGACAATATCATCGAAAATGACAAAAAGACTTGAAGCAGCGGAAATTTGGTTCTACAGAAGGATCCTGCGGATATCATGGACCGAGCATGCGAGCAACTATGAGGTGTTGGAAAGAATTGCAACGAAAAGAAAATTAATAGGAAAAGACAATTGAAGTTTCTGGAACATGCAATGAGGAAGGAAGGCGTGGAGAACCTGATACTGACAGGCCAGATAGAAGGAAAAAGAGACAGAGGAAGGCAGCGGATAACATATTTGATGGGCCTGATCAGGTGTATGACGGAACGGGGGTTGCGAGGTGTAACAGGAGAAAACATACTAAGAGCCACAAGGGATAGGGAGACGTGGAGAACCATGATCGCCTACGTCCTGAAAGGAAAGGCCACATAGAAGAAGAATAAGCTTAGACGTGACATACGGCCGAAAGTAGGGGGTACCCAAAGAGAATTGAACACACTACTCAAAATGATTCTAGCGAGACGAGCTTGTTAACCATTACACCACGCCGAGGTCCGCAAAGCAATATTTATATTTTACTTTATCGTCGACACACTCCGTCATTTAATCTAAATTGCATTATTTAATCTAAATCACACTGGATGCTTTGTTTTTTCATTAAAATGGTTAATTAAAAAAGTTCCATGGTAAAACAGAATTGGAAAAACTTCTTTTAGTGGCTGAGCCAGCGAGGACATGACTAAAAACGGATAAACGTACCGATTAAAATAAAGGCAAATTAAACAACAAAAATTAAAACGTTTACCAAAGAACTAACAAAGATTTTAAATAGCAGCAGAAGTTAGACAATGAAACCACTGTTCCCGAAAAGGAAAAAAAAAAGAGAGATAGACAAAAATGAAACAAGCATCGTTCGCCCTATTTTCTTTTATCACGTTGTTTCTCGAGAAGAAAAGAACAAACAAATTTAAATAAACAAATTTAATGGCTGATTTCCCTGCACTTCGATAAAAATAAAATAATGAACAAATAAATGAATAGAAATAAGAGACCCAATAAAATTGAACGAATGAACCATACAGGGTCCATTAGGCGTTTACAAGTTTTGCTTCTATTAGAGATTCTTTTGTGGGTGAGCCGGGCCGGAAGTGATCGGCTGATAAAGTCTCTTTTCGAAGCCATCTTGGATTCCTTACGTGCGTATCTATTTGCTGGCTTCGAAGATGATAATTACCATTATTGATTTTAATAGGCTCACAAGACAGAAGCAAGGCAACAGGGCAAAATGGCGTAGACAGTGCTGGTGCTATTGGAAAAATATGTTGGTAATCATGGAATGAGATTTACATTTTTAAAGATTGTGAAAGTGACAGTCGAAGACGTGTGAGGTGTTCGGAAGAGATCACTGTCTACGAGAAATTCTCCGGGAGAAATGAAGCTCTCGTGCTAGTGGAATTTTTGGGGAGGGTTGGGGGAATACAAGTGTTTTTATTATGGTAAATATTAGCGTTCATGATTATAAAAGCTCTGTCAATTTGCTCACGCTGAATGCAAACGTTTTTTTTTTTAAATCATATCACCCCAAGCAAGGCATTGCACTGCCACTATAGCGCAGGGGGTTACATAGAGCGACTGGGTATAGGAAATGTCAGCAGGAGGGTGAAAGACGAGTTAGGAGGTATATAGAGAGAGTGTTGGAGAGAATGGGTGCGAGTTAGTGTGTTAGGAGGTGTCTATTGACCTTACATTTAAACTCCTTTTGGTTGTAGCCGTCGGGGAAGCAAGCATGCGGAAGGGAATTTGACAGGCGGAAAATGCGAGAAAAGAAGCTGTTGGAGTAGAAATTGCGGTTACATTTCATCGGTTTCACTGTAAAAGGGTGGGACCTAGTTGCTAATCTAGTATCTCGTGCAAATTCACACCTAGTGTGCACCAGTGATTTAAGTTCATCAGAGCAGAAACCGTGAAAATATTTATAGAAGAGGCACAGGGAAGCCACGTCACGCCGGTGAGAGAGTGACTGCAGGCGGTCAGCTAAGTCGGTATCGATCACATTACAGATTCTCCGCTGTATTTTGTCAAGAACCCCGAGGAGAATAGCAGGGGCACCCGACCAGATGTGGCAGTAGTATTCAATACACGGGCGGATGGTAGGTTTGCTTGCTAAGTAGACGAATAACTGAAATATGATTCCGAATTTAGTTAAATTTTAAATTATTTTTCAGGTTTTGGAATAGATCAAAACAGTTTTAAAAATAAACTATGGATTTTCCCCAAAATCAATAGAGATGCAACATGCTTTCGTCAATCAGTCAACTAATTTCATGAAATAAACTACTACAATACTACGAATACTTGTTCCATCATATTAAAATGAATGATATACCTAACTTCAAGTATTATCTATGATTCGCGAATATTGATTTCATATACAAGGTAACCAAAAAAGTTCTGTCCGTTTTTTGATTAGTCATTGAAAGAAGTTGAAATATATGCGAAATGCGTGTAGCAATTGTTTTCAAATTCGGACAGCCGGGAGTAGGAACATCAGACGTTATAAAAAACACGTGCACCGTGCCCGGCCATCAGGTATAAGCCGAACAGCTGTGAGATCTCGTTCGGGGCTGTTTGCATTACGACTTCAAAGTGGGATTGTCTGCAGCTTCATCAAGTCGCTGCATATGTCAAGCGTTTGGGGATAGTGCCGTGGATGTACGTACAGTAAGGCGTTGGTTTCGAAAATTCAAGTCGGGAGATTCATGATGAGCCTCGCAGTGGACGACCACAGGTCTTGAATGACAGAGTCCTGAAGGCGGCCATTGAAGAAGACAGTTGTCTAACGTGTCGTGAACTTGCAAGACAGTTCACCATTTCTGGTTAAACTGTTAGACTTCGCCTGCACCGCCTAGGTAAGCCGTACAAACTGAGCAAGTGGGTTCCGCAAACGATGTTGGCGGTCCACAAGGGACAACGAGTGGTAGCCTGCGTATCGCTGCTTTCTTGCCACCGTACCGCATCATTATTCAATCGAGTGCTTACCAATGATGAAAAGTGGCTTCTGTACGAAACTCCCAAGCGTTCCAGACAATGGTTGTCTTCTCAGGATGCTGTCCCTCACACCTCAAGACCGCCTATGCACCCACGCAAGATTATGCTTTGTGTCTGGTAGACAGGTCGTTAAGTGGTTCATTATGAACTGCTACCAACGGGCCAAACGTTCACTGGAGACCTATACTAGCAGCAATTGAAACGTGCAACAGGCATTGCGCCAGAAAAAAGCTAACACAGGGGAATCGCAAGTGCTTTTCCTTGATGACAACGCCAGGCCGCATGTCGCGTGAGTGATCAGGGATACCATACAGCAACTTGGGTGGCAGACTTTGTACCATCCACCTTATTCACCTGACCTTGCGCCATCCGATTACCACCTCTTCCATCCCTGGATAATCATCTTCGTTGGAAATCCTTCACCAATGAAGTAGACTTGCACAAAGCCCTCACGGACTTCTTTGCGTCAAAACCCCACGAGTTCTACCGCAAGGGCATTGAACAGCTGGAGTCACGTTGGCAGAAGGTGCTGGACGCCGATGGCGATTACTTCAAAGACTAAATATAAGTTACACATACTGTGAAGGGTTTTCTCTCTTTTTTTTTTTCCTTTAAAAACGGACAGAACATTTTTGGTTACTTTGTAAGTATATTTGACCTTTTATATCTCAGATTTTACAAGCATGCAATTTACCTCCAATCATTTGCTGCTTTGATAATAGAAGCAGTTTTAAAAACACTATCTCTGTCATTTAATTGTTAAATGACAAAGTTAATTAAATAAATATTTATTTATTATTTCGTTAATTAGCTGAACATATCACAAATCTATGTTTAACCCATATAAATGGGCATGCCTCTGCATCCTAGTGTGGCGGACAAACATAATCTCGCTGCTGATCTTGAGAGGGATCTAGATTCAATGGTGAGTTTGGGGTAAGAAGTGGCTTGTAAATTTCAATGCGTCCAAGACCAAGCTGCTGTCTGTCAATCATCACAGGCAAACTTTCCTGCCTCCCATATGCATGGACCAAGCGAGTCTCCCCGAGAGTAATACACTGCGCCTCCTCAGCCTTACCTTCTCTTCAGATCTCAAGTGGAACCATTACATTGAGTCAATAACTAAATCCACTGCTAGGAAGGTTGGGTCCCTGTGTCGGGCTAGGATGTTTTTTCGCCTGAATCCATCCTGCACATATACAAATCAACGACTTGACGGCTCGACTCCAGCCACTTTCCCACCGACGGTATGTGGTTTCCCTCTGTCTGTTTTATAAATACTTCCATGGCTTCTGCTCCAACGAACTAAAGTCATTGGGGCCACTGCAACAGGTGTTTACTCGTGCAACTAGACTATAACTGGATCTCACCCATTCACAGTTAGATCAACCAAATGAAGACGACAATTTTACTCTTGCAACTTCTTTTCTCGCACTTCCCGCGTGTGGAACTCGCTTCCATATTCTTGCTTTCTTGACGGCTACAACCTCCAGGAATTTAAATGCAAGGTCGATACTCATCTATTAACCACTTGACTCTCGTTCTTTCTTCACCACCGAGTATATCCTTTTCTTTCTCTCAACCTTTGCAACTGTCATCAAACCTGTATTCCCATCCTTCTCTTGCTTCTTTCTCTTCACTTTCCTCCTATCTAATCTTTTTACTCTTATGCAACCCCCTAATCCTTTTACTCTTATGTAGCCCCCTAATCCTTTTACTCTTATGTAGCCCCTTAATCCTTTTACTCTTATGTAGCCCCCTAATCCTTTTACTCTTATATAGCTCCCTAATCTTTTTACTCTTATGTAGCCCCCTCATCATTTTACTCTTATGTAGCCCCCTAATCCTTTTACTCTTATATAGTCCCCTAATCTTTTTACTCTTATATAGCCCCCTAATCTTTTTACTCTTATGTAGCCTCCTAATTTTTTTACTCTTATGTAGCCCTCTAATCCTTTTACTCTTATGTAGCCCCCTTATCCTTTTACTCTTATGTAGCCCCCTAATCCTTTTACTCTTATGTAGCCCCCTAATCTTTTTACTCTTATATAGCTCCCTAATCCTTTTACTCTTATGTAGCCCCCTAATCCTTTTACTCTTATATAGCCCCCTAATCTTTTTACTCTTATATAGCCCCCTAATCCTTTTACTCTTATGTAGCCCCCTAATCCTTTTACTCTTATATAGCCCCCTAATCCTTTTACTCTTATGTAGCCCCCTAATCCTTTTACTCTTATATAGCCCCCTAATCTTTTTACTCTTATATAGCCCCCTAATCCTTTTACTCTTATGTAGCCCCCTAATCCTTTTACTCTTATGTAGCCCCCTAATCTTTTTACTCTTACGTAGCCTCCTAATTTTTTTACTCTTATGTAGCCCTCTAATCCTTTTACTCTTATGTAGCCCCCTTATCTTTTTACTCTTACGTAGCCTCCTAATTTTTTTACTCTTATCTAGCCCCCTAATCCTTTTACTTTTATGTACCCCCTACTCATTTTACACTTATGTAGGCCCCTAATCATTTTACTCTTATGCAACCCCCTAATCCTTTTACTCTTATGTAGCCCCCTTATCTTTTTACTCTTACGTAGCCTCCTAATCTTTTTACTCTTATGTAGCCCCCTCATCATTTTACTCTTATGTAGCCCCCTTATCTTTTTACTCTTATGTAGCCTTCTAATTTTTTTACTCTTATGTAGCCCCCTAATCCTTTTACTTTTATGTACCCCCTGCTCATTTTACACTTATGTAGGCCCCTAATCATTTTACTCTTATGCAACCCCCTAATCCTTTTACTCTTATGTAGCCTTCTAACCTTTTTACTCTTATGTAGCCCCCTGCACATCAATGACGTTACCGCCTTGCTCGGGGTGATACGATTAAAAACAAAAATAAATATTCTCTTGGCGACGGAGAACCGAGTTCCAATTCCTGTCGGGTTTATTATATTCATTCAATAGATATATTTCTAATAACTTTCATAACATCTGAAAATATTTCTGACTTTAAATAATCTGTAAAATGTTAATAAGCCGTAAAAACAAATCAATCTAAAATCCGTTTTTTTTATATATATTTCTGAACTATAATCATGATTATGATTTTTGAAAGTGGAAATTACGCTGTAATATGCTAGTAAAGTTCTAAGTATTTACATTATTAGGACTATTGTCTTTATCTTTGTTGCCACTTGTACGACCTTTCGGCCATTGTACGCTCCGGCCTTTTTCAGGTACTAGAAATTTCGAACCTAACCCTTTATTACAATCACTGGGTTATATCATTCTCATTCTTTGCGTAGTAATGCCTCGAATGGAAGTCATGAGTTATTTTCCTATAAACCTGCAAGTTACTTGTTCACCACTGCTGTAGCCTGGTACTGAACTCACAACTCTTTGGGTCACGTGGCAGGAACTAACCAACGTCTATATCCACTGGGCCATGTGTTCGTAAGGAATAATGTAAATACTGTAAATACTACTTTATCTCAGAAATATAGACAAATACTAAAGTTCGAAATGTTCATCTAAATTCAAGGTAAATATGAACATTAAGTAAAATTAATACAATGTATGGAGAAGAGGCGTCAGTTTAAACTGACATTGGCTGGATCTTCTTTCTTTCTTTAATCGGGAATATGTGGGTCATACAACCCGACCACACGTCTTTCACTTTCCTCTATATCCATGTACACACTTGTTTTCTGTATAATGTTGTCGATGTGTTTTACGTTTATCTTTCTTGGGTGCCCTCTCCTGTTTTTGTCTTTCTCTAGTTCGTAGAGAGTGGATCTTGATACATCGTTGTTAGTTGTCATTAACCAATGTTCCAAGGCTCATAGTCAATGCTCATAAAGGCCATTAATCAATGGTTGTCGGTGGACACTTTGCAGGATTTTGTAAAATCTAAAAATATTTTCTGTCTTTAAATAACCCACAAAAAAATTAATAACCCATAAAAACTAATAAATTTAAAATTCTAACTGTCAGGCCGACACACACAGACTGACTCGAGAGAGAGGAGTATAATCAGTATCCCCCTTGACCCAAGTCAAGCGGCTTACTATGCTAGCCTCCCTTCCCTCTCATCTTATATTTCGCTGTCTCAAAACTACTTACTGACCTAAGGAGCGAATACATCAAAAACATTCTTTACTTACAACGCTCCTACATTCCTAAGTATTAATTCTCTTTTCAGCATTTTATTGCCATGAACATTTTAACGTCCGTTGGACCTATACTTCAAGTTTTACTTCAATTGTAAAAACCTTAATTGATATGTATATATATATATATATATATATAATGTTATTTTTCAACTCAATTTGCTTTTCTTGATTTATAATCATTTTATGACTTACAGTGGGCTATCTACAACAAGGCTAAATTCTGTCAATCTTCAACAATACACAACTACTCTACACTAGAACGAACTTTCCACTATAAACTGGAAAAGAATGGATAACCGGCTATACCCTCTCCTGTTTTTGTCTTTCTCTAATTCTTAGAGAGTGGATCTTGATATATGGTTGTTGGTTGCCCTTAACCAATGTTCCAAGGCTCATAGTCAACGCTCATAAAGGTCGTTAATCAGTGGTTGTAGGCTGAGCCTTTGCAGGATGACCATGTTTTTGATAGGATCGATTATTTTAGGATCTAGGATATATAGAGAAGGTTATAAGTTGTTATCACTCAGTGTCGGCAATAAGAACAACAGCAATAATCATATAATAATTCTGCTTGTTCCTTTCTTAGTTTCTTAGTTAATTAGTTCCTCCGTCCGTTACGCCACTGAACAAAGATAACACACTTACTCTCTACACTAGCTTTTTCTTTCCCTCTATCTTTTTATAAAAGCTACTCTCCTCAGCCTTTCTCTCACCTTTGCCAAACGGAAGAGTAGTCAAGGGTGAGAGAGTAAGAGGAGAGAGCCTATAGCATTGCCGTAGCTGTAGCAGCTTAAGCTGGTGGTTGTAGCAGTAATTGTGTGTGTGTATATGTATGTTTACTGAACAATATAGTTAAAATAGGTAGGTTTGTTGTCGTATCCCGCGATGACTCAGTTGGTCTTTTCTGTTTACAATGAACATAGGAGCCATGATTTTTCAGTAATAAAAAAAACATTTTCTCTTTCAAAATCTTTCTCAAAATAGCGTATAGTATTTTGGTTAAGGTCTGTGCATACACCGCTTAATATAATATAAAATTACAGTAAAATATCTTCTAGGGACATTACTTTTATAGATATTTTAATAAAATTAGATTCTGTGTTATCGTTATTTTATTATCCAATACCTTTATGTTTGAAGACGTTACTATCATTTGTAGTACGACAAAGTAAATTATATTGTATATAAATTATACAATTCCTTTTGTTTCACCCTTCCGACTCTGTCGTGTTTAACATCGTTTCTAGTATGATCACCGAAGTTAAGCAACTTAGAGCTTGGTAAGTAGCTAGACGGAAGACCTTTTGAGAACACGATGTGCTGTAAGGTTGAATGTCTGGGTGATGAATGAGAAGTGTTATTTAGAGAGAAGAAATCCAATTCCTGTAAATTTCAGTTCATGCCTTATGCAACAGAAGGGCGTTATTTAAATTTTAAATTACGTTTTCTTTAATTTTTCTTCATTATTTAATTCCTGAATCCTTTTTTATATATATATATATATATTTTGTACGTTCAGGACGTACGTAAGCATAGCTGTCCACTATTTCTCATATTTGTAGCTCTTAGCAAAATGTCTTCACTTAGTATCTTTTTCAGCCCCTCTTTGGGCATCCAAGCTCATTGGTAGGTTACTCGATGTTTCAATTTACGCCTCTGCTCTTCGGCTTGCTAATCTTAAATTTTACAAGTCTTCCCCCTAATATGTCCTAGAAATGTTAGCTGGCTCTTTCTGATTGAAAGTACAAAAATAAACAAATTAAAAGCATTTGGGACAGATAAAAATACATTTTAACCTATTCAGGCAAAGAAAAAAGAAAATTCTCGCAATCCTGTTCATCCCATTCTTGAGAGAAATAATACTTAGGTTAATTTCTTGTTTATTTGAAAGATTTCATATATATATATATATATATATATATATATATATAGTTTTACATGCATACATATATACATAATAAGTAGCCATTGATATTCTAGGATAAACGTATAAAACACAAATATCGCAAATGGGGTTTATACTGCAACGATGCTAGGAGAAAACAAGAGCCTGGACACAATCAGTACTTCAAAGACTTGGTCAAGATGATTTGTGATTTCGAGCAAACAAAAACATAGACGGCTCCTGAAAGGAAGCCGTCTCTCCAATTTCACTCACAATGCTTGTTTCAACCCGTGGCATGGTTTTCAGAAACATTCTAACGACTCGGCACGCGGGGATCATCTTATCCAGACATCAAGCTACAAGTCACCTCCCTAGTGATATTCGAAACTGAGGGTCATGGACAGAAAGCGAACGTCCTAACCAATCGAACACGCAGCCATATGCATTCATACACACAAACACACACACACATACACACATTCTTTTTCCTTAAAACCACCTCACATGATCCAGCCATTGTATTTCCGAATCCTTCTGTAGAACCACATATCTGTTGCCTCAAGGCAACATTTCCAGATATCACTTTCATATAGGCTAAGTTATATTATACAGCAGTGCAGTACTCATTTTTTCTTTTGATGAGAACTTTTATTCTTGATACTTTGTTTAGTTTTTAAGAAGCATCTTTCGTTATTTTATTGTCTTTTTTCCCCATTTTTCTTAAAACATGACCATTATTCACATATTACGTCTATCATACATAATCTCAGCATCCTACTGTAGAAACACGTTGCCTCTTCGGCTGTGAGGAAAGTGTCCAGTAATTTACTGCTATATCAGAGTTTGGGTATTTTCACACGATTATTTTTCTTTTTTTCTTTTTCTTTTTCTTTTTTTTTTCGATTTCTGTTCGTCTTCAGCTGGTCGAATTGTCAGGATTTTTTTGCCCTTTCTCCCTTCCTTGGCACGACTACCGATTTGCTTCCCACAATTCATCTTCCATTCCGCCGGGTTAAAGACCATCGTCCTTATCTTCGTCGGTGGGATATTGTCAATCATCAAAAGATTACTCCGAACACGCAATTATTCCATTCAGCTTTCAGTGAGGTCGGCCAACATCGTCGCCGCTTTCATTTGACTCGTTCGATTAGTCGATAGGAGAGGGGGACTTTTTTCAGTTTTTTATGGGTTGTTTTTTTTTTTTCGAAAATATCCACTTTCACTTGCGATACAGCCGATTTGAACCCGCGTCGTATTTTGCTCTAATCCACCGCCCGATTGTGTCCGCATTAACACCCAATTGGTAGTCATTCGTTCACTGACCAAACAGCGTTTGCATAACCCTGAAAAGATTACTTAGAAATTGCAATATAAAATCGATATTATCGATTAGTCATTTACAGCGAACCAATATTCTTTTTCACACGAGCACAAAACCACAAGAAAGCAGGATTATAAAAACTTTATTTTGGCAAAAATACGATTGATCAGCGTAATAACGGCTGAGAAATCTCATTGCAAATATAGAATTCGATATCAAGCGAGATTGCAATAATGAACCTAAATAATAACAGTAAAGTACAAACACAGACACGTATATAGTGGTTTACTAAGCGTAGCTTAGACGTGGCAAAAATGCCGAAAGAGTGGGGTAGTCGGTGAGGAACGAACTGGCTATTCAATCATAATTGATCTGGTGAGATAAGTTTGCTTCCGATTACAACACGTAGAAGAACCAGGCGAATTTACGAAGCGTATTTTAGATGTTTCAAGCTGAAAGTATAAAGGACCAAGTATGGATGGAACCCACTATTCAGTCACTGGTTGATTGATCCGTTTTCTACGGCTTATCAACCATTTGCAGATTATTTAAAGCCAGAAAATATATTTCGAATTTAATCATTTTTCTGTTGGGCATAATAATGAATTTAGTTATACAAGTCTTACCAATTAACACATATATTGGGGTGGAAGAGGTGGATTCATACGATTCCCAATGACTAAGTTTCTATATACAAATAATAGCAGCGAAATAGATGAATATTAAATTAAACGGAAAAATTAAACTGATGATAGTAAAATGATTAGAAGCATTTCACAAATTATTTAGCCGGAGAAAGTTAGAGATCTCGGCGGACCTGAAGGAGACTACCGCCACCTTTCGGCGGACCTGAAGGAGACTACCACTACCTTTCGGCGGACCTGAAGGAGACTACCGCCACCTTTAATTTTGTTTTTTGTTTTTTTTTACTTTTTTCAGCGCACTCTTATCGATTATTACATAAAGTTTCCGATTATCAAAAGAAATTTGAAAAATGTCAATATTTAAACAAACTTAGGAGGGTGCTCAATTTCTCATACAGCGTTATAGTAAATCGATCCTCCATTTTGGAATCCGTTAGGGTCGCTTTGTTTTTATTGGAACGAGTTGTTGCTCTTGTTTTTGTCTTTTTCAAGTTTTTTTCAGTTCTTAAGATGGCATCTTCCTCGGAAACACCAAGAATGGCTTTATTAAAAAATTTCAATTGTTGAATATGCGCAAGCAAAAAAGTTAATTGCATAGGATCGATTTACTAGAAGGTTGTATGAAAAATTGAGCCCCCCCCACCTAAATTGTTTAAATATTGAAAGCTTTACAATTTTTTTTATCTCAATTGGAAAGCTTATAGTTTAATCGATAAGATTGCACTGAAAAAAGTAAAAAAAAAAAATGAAAAAAAAAAATTTAAAGGTGGTGGTAGTCTCCTTCAGATCCGCCGAGATCTCCTTCAAGATAATGTAAACATTAAGTGATTATGAAAATGATTGACATCTTCTTTTTCCGTAACGTTGCATCGGTTTAGGAAAACCATAGAGCTCTTAACGTAAATATTAAGTAAGAAAAATGATTGACCGCTCCTTGAAGAAAATGTAAGCATTAAATGTTTAAGAAAATTATAGACTTCTTCTTTAAGATAAGGTCAGTCAGTCAGTTAAGAGCCATATGTGAAACACGCTTGGGCGATCATGTCTCAAAAGAGACATGACTGACTGGGCAGAAGATTATCCCGCAGTAGGTTGCCATTGATTTCTGCGGTAGACTGGTTGTCAGCCAAGGCTACAGAACCTAAACTATCCTGTTATTTAACCCATAACTGGAGGGAAGAGACGGATTAATACCTTTCACAAGAGTAATTGCGCATACGTGGATGCAATGACTTCAACTGGATTTCGAACTCGGCTCCCCGATTTCTCGTTCCGAGTCGATATCCA
The DNA here is from genome assembly GCA_037127315.1 of Ascarosepion bandense. Lineage (NCBI taxonomy): Eukaryota > Metazoa > Mollusca > Cephalopoda > Sepiida > Sepiidae > Ascarosepion > Ascarosepion bandense. Next base: position 179,612 of record JBBBDQ010000641.1, read on the forward strand.
CTGTACCACAACGTATATCCAAATAAGCGCTTATAGCACCTGGTATTCCCATTATTAAGACAAGGTAAACATTCAAAATTTAAGAAAATGATAGACCACCTTTTTTAGAATAATATAAGCATTAAGTGTATGAAAAAATGATAGACCTATCCTTTAAGATTATGTAAACATAAAGTGTTTAAGCAAATAATATCACTCTCCTTTAAGATAATGTAAACATTAAGTGCTTAAAAATATGATAGAGCCCTCGATTATGATAATGTAAGCATAAAATATTTAAGACTATGATAGAGCTGTCTTTTTGTATATACTCAGATTTTAAGAAAATAATTGGCACCTCCTTCTAAATAATGTAAACATTAAGTGTTTAAGAAAATAAAAGACCTCTCCTTTAAAAAATATATAAAAATTAAATGTTTAAGAGATTGATACAGCTTTACTTAAAATAATATAAACACTAGGCGTTTGAGAAAATGATAAAACCACACTTTATAATAAAGAAATTATTAAATGCTTAAGAAAATGATAGTGTTCTTCTTTAGGACAATGCAAACTTTAAATACTTAAAAAAATGATAGAGTTATTCTTTAAGGTAATGTAAACATTAAGTATTTTAAAAAATGATAAAATTCTCCTTTAATACAATATGAACTTTAAGTATATAAACAACGATGGAGTTCTCCTTTAACTCTATGTAAAAGTTAAGTTTTTTTTTAAATTGATATACCTTTCTTTTAAAATAATGTAAGTGTTTAAAGGAAATGATAGTGTTCTCCTTAAAATAATTTAAGCATTATGTGTTTAACCCATTTTAACCGAATGTCCTCAGGTTTTAGAACATTAAATTAATTTACAAATCACAAGAAGTTTTCTTCCAACCAGGCAATATTTAGAAGGTAATTTTATTGATGAATCAGTATGTCCTCACTACCTATATACAATAATATTTTTATATAATGATTTATATCCATTATTTTACAGTTTTTTGTGCTGTCCTCAAATGAGGACACTGGGTTAAAATGGATTAAGATAACGCAAACAGATATTGATATTATTATATTATTATTTTATTAAATTTATTATTATTTTTTTATTTATATTTATTTTATATATATTGATATTATTATATTATTATTTTATTATATTTATTTTTATTTTATTATTTTATTGATATTTATTTTATATATATTGATATTATTATATTATTATTTTATTATATTTCATTACATCATACATATTTTTCATCTGAAAAATGACAGAATTCTCATGTAAGATAATGAAAACATTTATTGTTTAATTTTAAATATTGATTCAATATTTATTTAAAATTGTTTTATTTAAAATATGGTTATAGCGAGCTTGGACCTTAAATCATTATATACACGAATATACAAATTACAAAATGCCTCAACATATTAAGACTCCACCTCAAAAGGTCCAGAGAAAAGCTTCTTTAACCCGTCCATAAAATTATAAAAATATGAAAACGAGTCACAATTCATTCTCCTCTTTCAATAATATTCTCTACAAGGAAAACTTCTGTCGTTATCGGTGGTGTTCTCGATTGCTATTTTCTAGAATTCTTAGAATCAGGTTTATTAAATTACATCATACTAAACAGCACTACTAACCAAAGATCTATATATATAAAAGGCAATCTGTGAGTCAGTGTGTGACTGTTCCCTATGCACACCTACATTTTTTAAGCTACGCCATTCAAACTTTCTAGGAACACATATCTACAGGGAAGCCAGGTCGACACATATTTTTTGAGTTTAAGTTCAGCAATTCTCCCTTTCGCACTTTTTGGCCAATGGACACGATTGTTTACATTTGTTCCGTAAAACATCTAAGATCTAAAATGTTTGCTGAATTGTGTCACAGAAATCAAATCACACGTGTCAAACGCAAGTAAAATATTTTTTATTAAAAAAAACATGAGCCTTTATATTTAATTTTTATTCCGACGTTCTAAAAATTCATTTGGTCAACAAAAAAACTTGAATATTTTTTCCCGTAATTTTGAAACAAAAGGAAAATTTTTTAAAAAGTGTTTTTCAAACAAAAACAAAAAATATTTCAAAAATTGTTAATGGTTAATTTAATTATTTAATTTTTTTTTTTTTCAGATTTAATATTTCATACTTCAAAAAGTTAGATTTAAAAAAATAAAGCTTTTGTTTTTGCTAAATATTACATGCAGGAAATCAACTGTCTGTAATTCGTGTAGCATTAATATAACTTTTTCCGCTAAAATTAAATGCCTACATCTTTAAATATTCTTCGAAAATTTCTGAACTGCGAGCGAAAGTTTTTATATTTCTAATTTCAGTAACATAAAATAAATAATTTTTATTTTTATGTTAAATTCATTTAGTCAACAAAAAACGTAAATATTTTCCCTCGTAACATTGAAAGAAAATCAAACGCAATTCAGGCCGCTTTAAAATTTACATATACTCCTCTCATTGGCATCTTCTACTACTAAAATGTTCTGAGTTGCACGGGCAATGCCGGGCTATGATGCAAGTTATTAATATCCAAAAATAATCTGAAGTTTATCTGAAAGCCACCAACATAAACGATTTAATCAACTTCTATTCCCACCACAAACAAAGAATAAAATCTCTACTAATCGCAGAATTTTACCTCAAAACCCTCCGGATATGTATCATGGAATACCAAAAAGAAAACGAGAAATATATTTAAAAACGTTCAAACTTCTCCATTACCCACATCATTTTATCCTCAACGCATTTACAAAACCCACAAAGCCAAAACAAAAAGACATCCACAATAACTTTTCTAACAAAATTTACGCAAAATTCATTATGCCGCCTTCCGACACTCTTTCTACTAAACTTTCAAACAAATTAGTCATTCCTCATACTAGGATCGTTAGCACCACCTCCAAGACAATTGGAGATATAACTAGAAAAAAAAAGCTTAACTCAAATGCCTACATTTATAAAATAAAATATCTTCAATATAAAATGTTTATGTGAATGAGACATCACCTGACCTAAAAGCCCGTTAATTCAAACATAAGAGAGACTTGCGTCTAGACAAACGATCTAACTCTCAGGATTTTCATTGAAACACTGATTAAACTCAAATAAAAGTATATATTTCTTTAAAGAGCAAATACATTGAAAACATGATAATAATATTAATAACAATTATAAACACACACTTCAAACATTACATTACATAGCCATCTTTTTTTAAAATCTATTATTACTTATATTTTTCTAATACAAAGAATACTTGCTTAAATATATCAGCCATAATTTAGAATGATGTGACACCCCACTATTATAAACACACACCTCAAATATTACATTACATAACCATTGTGTACATTGTGTCTAAAGGCACAAAAGTGAAGACTAGACAGGCACATATTACCATTTAATGACCACTTAGACATACATGAATCTTCACAAACTTACATGCATAAAAAATATCTATGATTTTAATGCACGTAATACATGTCTCCTCAGAATCCATCTTGTACATTTACAAATCTCTCATTCGTCTGTGCATTAAATACGGTCGCCATATCAGATTTGGTGCCCTTAAGGTTCATGTTTCAGTTTCCTAACAAGATCCAAAGCAAGATTTGCAATTTAATTAATCCTGAAATCTCGACTTCATACACTTTCTCGCCAACGTAATGTGCCTTTTCTACAATCATGGCAGCTGCTCTGATATGATTTTTTCTGCTGTCCTTTATGAATTTAAACGTGCTACTTGATTGGCGTTTAGGTTCCTCACTTTTGCTGTTGAAACAGCTAAATTTAATCCCATTTCTTCTCCAACAGTTTCTTTTCTCGCACTTCCCACTTGTGGAAATCCCATCCGCTTAGTTGCTTCCTTGATAACTACAATCTGTACAACTCTAAATGCAACATCAATCACCATCTTCTCACTTCTTGTATCCGCCTCATCTTTTTTCCCTTTCTCAATTCTCTCTAATCCAGTCTTCTCTTTAACCTTCACTCCCTGCAACCCACTATGTACTTGTGGAATTCCAGCCTTGCTTGAGGTGAAAGGTTTATGTATTTGTTGTGTATTATGTACAGGAACAGAGTTCTCGTTCTTCTTCTTGTCTGTATTTGTCTACTTCTCCTTGTTGTTGTTGTCTGTATTTCTCTTCTTCGTTACGCACTTACGGTCCGTCTCCTTCAACGCCTCGCGTTCCTCATCCTAACTGTCAAATTGAGGCTCTATTTATCTCTCTCGTGCCGTCGCCTCCTTTTTTGGTTCTCCTGCGCACGCGCACAGCCATTCCAAGCACCCGCTCTGCGGCCACAAAAAGACGCAGGCAACACGAGGCTCTTGGTTCGTCTAGGACCGTGTTCACCACAGATTATAAAACAACAAAAAAAAAAGCAACGCATTATTGTATGTGAGTGTACTCTAAATTTATTCTTTAATGTCAAGTAGTTTGAGCGAGAATTTGATTTTTACAATTCAGTCAATTAAGTGCCATACGTGATACACGCTTTGGCAGATCATGTATCGAAAAAGACATGACTGACTGGACAGAAGATTATCCCGCAGTAGGTTGCCATTGCTTTCTGTGGTAGACTGGTTGCCAGCCAAGGCTATAGAACCCAATCTGTCCTATTATTTAACCTATAACTGGAGGAAAGACATGGATTAATACCTTTCCCAAGGGTATTTGCGCGTAGGTGAATGCAAGGAATTCAACTGGAATTCGAACTTAACACGCCGATTTGTCGTCTCGAGTCGATATCCATTGCACCACAACGTATAGTTTCCCAAAACATAAATTACTTATTACTAAACTAGATAGTCTGCCGTTATTCGACAGTCAATTTACTTAGTTCAAGAGTAGCGTATTAACGAAAAGCATGTACAAGTTATGGAAAATATATAATTTGAAATCATTTGTTTCGACATTATTTTTGATCGATACTCGTATTTAAGTAGATATTCTGTTTTTAATTAAACAGTATTGTATATTTATTTCTACCGGCCTGATTATTTACGATAAATTTTTATTACGAAAATGTGCCGAATGACACACATTTTCGTAATAAAAATTTATCGTAATCAGGCCAGTAGAAATAAATATACAATACTGTTTAATTAAAAACAGAATGTCTACCTGAATACGAGTATCGATCAAAACAAATGTTCAAACAAATCATTTCAAATTGTCGGTTCTTTATTACCAAGTTTCGTTAATCTTCGTTAATTACCGTAACATGCTTACATTTGTTGACATTAGGATACATTTCAGTGTAGATATGGTTGTTGCGATGAATCGAAAATATATAATATAAAATAACTGCAAATATTCGACGACACAAGAAGATGAAATAAAAATAAGAAAAGGGAGAAACTTTAGACAACATTATTTACAATATGCCTTGAAACGTATTTCGTAGAAGACAAGTTAGAGAAGATTCTGAGGTAATATTGACGAAATCATTTAAATCATACAAATGGCGAATTGCAACAAATGCTAAATAATCTTCGTGAAATTCTCAATGTTTGTCTTAAATGAACAGAAATTAAATCTTTAATATCACGGTTCAAATTTCAACGTTCGAAACATATCACAAAACAAAGGATTAATCTAAACTTATTAATAAATGGAACTTTGTCTCTGTGTGTGTGTGTCTGTGTGTGCGTGTGTCCGTTAACTATAAACTCCGAAACGGCTGAACCGATTTTTTGAACATTTACACAGTTGTACTATAAGCGTCTGCGAGTGTTCTTAGCTAGGTTTTATGTCGTGGTACCCCCGATAAACATCGAAAATCGACAATCGAAAAAATTGGGTTATAGAAAGAGTGGTTCGATTTTAATCAAATTTGATACACTCATAGATAAAGACATAAGAAACTATATTCAAAAGTTTCAAGGTTGCAGTTCTTACAATAGTGCAGAAAATCGATAATATATATATATATATATATATATATATATGTGTATATATATATATAAAAGGCAAGATGTTTGTGTGTGTGTGTCTGTGTATCTGCCTGTATGTCTGTATTTTTTTTTCAGCATTTTTATTTTAGTTTTTGCTTCGGGTTTGGCTCTAAGTAGGTTAATTGTAGTTCTTAGTTTCAGCCAAAATACCATTTACTCAAAAGACTTATTTAGCCTTCAAAATTCAGTTTACGACGAAAAAACTCATTTGATATCGATACCAGGAAATCAAAATTTGACTTACATCCATTCATTTTTCTTTCACTCTACGGTTTCGCTTTAACTGAAAACAACTATTGCTTTTTCGTCTTTCATGCCAACGTCCAAAGAATCTGAGCTCCAGGACCATGGATTTGTTTTAAAGCTTTCATTACACCCGAGCAACGCCGGGCTATACTGCTAGTAATAATTAATTACCTGGAAAGGAAAGCGAGAAAAAAGAGCTAACCATCAATTTTTAGAAGAAACAATATATTGATATCAGCAAGAGAAAAATGCAAGACGCAAGCTACAAATTAGACATGTCAACAAAAAATATTGAAGAGTTTCGAAGATGCGACACCGAAATCCAAATGCGTATTTTAATAAGAAAACATACTTTCCAAAAGCAAAATACTAAGACACAGGAAATTTTCATTAGCAACAAAAAGGACTGAACTGCTATGAGGCCTGGAATGTTTGTGCTGGTGCGCAGGAGAACTGAAAACGAGGCTTACCCGTACGTAAATCTTGGACGGCACGAGAGAGATAAATAGTTGGTTGGTTGTTTTGTTTTAGGGCATATCAACATCGGCGGGTCATTTATTGCCAACTAAACTTTATTTATTTATTGCTGGTAATACCTTTTTCTTTCAACAATTTATTGTTGTTTTTATATAAGTCTTGTGTCTAGTAATACTTTTTTTCTTTTCGAGTATCAAGATTTATTGGGATTTGATTTTAAGGGCAGGGTCCCCAAGTCCTAACCTTGTTATTTTACTCATACCTGGTATTCAACTGGAATTCGAACTCGGCTCACCGATTTCTCTTACCGAGCCGATATCCACTGCACCACAACGCACATCCGTCACTAAATGCTACAGCACCTGGTATTCACAAGCGGTCACCAATCTAAGTACTGACTAGGCTCAACGTTGCTTAACTTCGGTGATCGAGCGAGAACCGGTGTATTCAACATGATAGGCCGTAAGCACGCACATCCGTCAATAAACGCTTACAGTACCTGGTATTCCCAAGCGGTCACCCATCTAAGTACTGACTAGGCTCAACGTTGCTTCGGTGATCGAGCGAGAACTGGTGTATTCAACGTGATATGGCCGTAAGCTGAGATAAATAAAGCCGCAATTTGACACGTCTCCTATATGGATGTGAATTATGGCGCAGTAGATATCGGCTCGGGTCGAAAAATCGGAAAGCAAAGTTCGAATTTCAGTTGAATTCACTTCCGCACAAATACCCTCGAGAAAGGTGTGAATCTGTCATTATGAAAATAATGGCAACCTACTGCGGTAAAATCTTCTGCCAAGTCAGTCATGTCTCTTTCGAGATATGATCGCCCAAGCGTGTATCACATATGACACTTAACTGACTGACTAATGTGGCCGTGTATACAGGACAGTTCCCTCGCAGATGAAAAGAAGCCTGCAAGCAGCAGAAAAACTTCTATCGTTCTACAGAAAGATGTTGGGAATATCAGCGAGGAAACCTTAAAGAATATGGAAACAAAAATAACACTTGGAATCAGAAAGAAACAACTGAAATTTTTCTAGCATAATGAGGGCTTGGAAAATTTGTCATGAACATAATATTATTTTTCATGTAGAGTGTACCTTCAGGACCTAGGCGATTATAGACTTCCGCTTGTCTCTTGTGACTCTTAATATTTTTTTCTCTTGGTATCTATCAGAAACTCTGCACCATCCATTTACTCAAGCCTATTAAATATTTCTCACGCTGCTTCCCCTTGTCACTCTTTCCATTTGTCCGTCCTGTGAGTAACAGATTCTCCAGACCCTCCTTCCTTATTACGTTTCCAAGAAACCTTTTACTGTGAAACCAATAAATTGTAAACGCAAATTCTTCTTTTCACGTACTTCCCTTCTGTGGAATTCCCTTCCATTTACTTGCTTCTCTGACAGCTACAACCTCCAAGAATTTAATGTAAAGTCAATAGTCATCTCCTATCTCACTAACCTGCATCCGCTCTCTCGTGCTTCTTTCTCCGTCCACCCCACTCTCATCAGTATTCTCATCCTTCTCTTACCCACTTCCTGACAGCCACTATAACCTGTCACTCTTTCTCATAACTTTCCTCCTATGTAACCCTCTGCACAACAGTGGCAGTATAATGCCTTGCTTGGATCGATATGATTATTAAAAAGAAAATTCTATACTATTATAATGTGGATATAAAGTGGGGGATTCATTCTATATTACAATCAATATATAAACTGATCCCTCACTTTATGGCCATATTCATCCTTCTCTTACCCACTTCCTGACAGCCATTATAACCTGTCACTCTTTCACATAACTTTCCTCCTATGTAACCCTCTGCACAACAGTGGCACTAAACTGACTTGCTTGGGACAATATGATTATAAAAAAAGAACCTCAGTTGTCTCTTTGTAATATTAAGTATGAATTCTTTTCTCGTTTATATTCTCTCCAAGATCTTGTCGTTGCTCGGTCCATGGTATACTCAGCATCCTTCTGTAGAACCACTATTATGTTGCCTCCAGCTTTTCATTCATCTTGAAGAGATCAAAAATGTACAGTTAGGAACAGCGGGCCACCTATCGAAAGAGATTTTATCAATGGATGACAAAACGCAAAGACAAATTGCTTAAAGAAACAAGGAAAATGAAAAAACAAATATACAAAAAATATACAAAAGACAGAAAATTCTAGAGAGTCATGATCAACCCCGTCCTAAAGGGCCACAGCATATGAAAGAAGAATTCCTAAAATATACGTAAGATATTTTTTATTAGATTTGCAGACTTTTTTTTTTTTTTTGAAAAGGTACTTTGATCCAATCAACTATTTTAGCTATCAAACATTTTGACTCGTCAATGGAAAGTATTTTTCAAGATTGTTAACGATGGAGAATTAGGCTTATGCCTTTTACAGAAGTATTAATTTAAAATGCAATTAAAGATCCCCTGGCGGAAATAGATCTAAATTCATTTCTCCGTACTGATATCAACTGCGATAAGCCACATTCCTTCATCTCTTACTCTATCTTTCTCACGTCCTACACAGGCATGCATATATATATATATATATATATATATATATATATATATATATATTAATTCAGATCCTTCAATCCAAGGGAAAAAAGCAGGAAGGTAAATTCCAAAAAAACCCGATCCTAATTAATATTAAAAATTTTATTTTAATATTAAAAAATGATACAGGAAGAGAGCTCCATGTAATAAAATATTACAGAGCAAATATATATTAAAAAATGATTAATTCGAAGATGTTGAATGGCCATTTCGATATGAAGATCCCCACGGGGGACAACACATCACCTCAGCAACAGAAAAATCCCTTTTTTTCTGTTGCTGAGGTGATGTGTTGTCCCCCGTGGGTATCTTCATATCGAAATGGCCATTCAACATCTTTGAATTAATCCTTTTTTAATATATATATATATATATATATATATATATATGCTCATGTAACCTGTCTCATATACATATATATTTTTTTGAAAAGGTACTTTGATCCAATCAACTATTTTAATTATCAATCTTTGTGACTCGTCAATGGGAAGGTATTTTTAAAGATAGTTAATGATGGTTATTACGGAAAATTGGGCTCATGCCTTTTACAGTAGCATTTATGCAAAATGCATATAAAGAGCCCCTGGCGGAAATCGATCTAAATTCACTTCTCCGTACTGATACCAATTGTGGTAAGCCACATTCCCTCACCTCTCCTCCTATCTTTCTCACTTCCCACACAGGCACGCATATATATATATATATACTCATGTAACCTGTCTCAGAACTCCGTGCTGCCAAAAAAGTAATTATTTTGGCAAATGTCTGTAAGTGTCTTGGAGACTTCCCAAATTACAGGTTCGTCGTATTGTTTTATCAGTTTTTGAGAAAGCAGTCGGCAGAAAGTTGTTCAAGATAAGAACGAAAAGACTTAATAGGGATAGGCGCAAGTAGAGACGAATTGCGTAAAACAAAACAAAAATCTATGTGGGTTGTACAGAGAAAAGAGGCGGTAACGGGAGTCGAAGAAGAAGGGAGTTAAGCTACAAATCGAGGTGATGTTTTAAAACACCGGCCAGGTTTGTGTTGCGGCCAGGGATGGTGAAGAGCAACAACGCGAAACGTATATGACGTGTGCATCACGGCTGAGCGCACTTGTCTCTCCTCGTCAGTGAGTAACCACCGCTATAATCTCAAACCTTTACAATCTCACACTAGTAATTAAATATCACGGCTCTTCCGTGTGCCTTGAAAACGCGCCTATCATCCGAACAAGAAAAGAGAACACGTTTTTCGGGGTTTTTTTTTTCCGAACAAAATCGCATTTAAACTTCTAATATGGCTATTTTCCGTAGTTCTATCAAATGTCTATATCCGACACCATTTTCTCCCTCTTTTTATTTTTTACTTGTTAAGATTGAACCTTGTTGAAGGTTGCGAGCTTTCATGGGATAAAAAGAGAAAAAGGTCAGAAAGTTCAAAGAAATCGAAATGTAGTCATGGTGCCAAAATTGCAAGCTAAGGATAATAAAAATTCAGTTAAATATAGAATTATAAGATAAAAAGATGTCGTCTACATTTTGGAAAAATTAATAAGGTAAGAATGAAAATGAGGAAAAAATCAATTTTTGCATAAAACGTGAAAAACTAAATAAATATTTATAATTGGAGTAGATAGACTACACTATCGCCCGGTTCACACTCCACCCACGTCTATTGAACAGGTGAAGAGGCTCATTCCTTGTTCCCTGTTTAGGATGTGGTTTCCCGTTTTTCTCTTTTCCAATCTTTTCCACTCTTTTACTCTTTTTTTTTCTTCAATTGGAGTAGACAGACTAAAATATCGCCCAGTTCACACTCCACCCACGTCTATTGAACAGGTGAAGAGGCTCATCCCTTGTTCCCTGTTTAGGATGTGGTTTCCGGTTTTCTCTTTTCCAATCTTTTACTCTTTTTTTTTCTTCAATTGGAGTAGACAGACTAAAATATCGCCCGGTTCTCACTCCACCCATGTCTATTGAACAGGTGAAGAGGCTCATCCCTTGTTCCCTGTTTAGGATGTGGTTTCCGGCTTTCTCTCTTCTAATCTTTTCACTCTTAAGTAGTTTCCTTCACATCAGTGGCGTTACCGCCTTACTCGGGGTGATATGATTATAAAAAATAATACAAGCAACTAAAACCATGGAGATTAAATCAGGCATTGACAAGGCTACTTATGTTTGACAAAAGGCCAAGACAGTGGGTGTTTAAGAATGTATTATTTATTTTGTAAATGAAAAAATTGGGGCACAAATTCAAAACGGGAGAAATAATGAGGCTGGCTTTCAATCTTAAATTTAGCTAGGCATTATTGCTGACCCTCATCATTGTTGTTGTTATCATAACCTTTTCGGTTGTTGTGCCTTTGTCAGTGTTTCCATCCGGGTAACCTAAAGCGAATTGCGATAAAAAGTAAACAGTGTAAATAAAATTTCTCCACATTAAGTGTTTTGTTTTGTTTCAGCAATTAATGACAGGTGACACCTTTGATATCCCATTAAACCCATCAGTCTGTCAGTTATGTGCAACCCGTGATACGGGCTTAAAGAAATGGCAACCTACTGCGGGATAATCTTCTGCCCAGTCAGTCATGTCTCTTTCGGGACATGATCGCCCAAGCGTGTATCACGTATGGCACTTAACTGACTGACAGAACATGTTTAATTTAAAATTGCTCTTCTTTTACATCGGCTGACGTTTCTGGCTGAAGAAGAAAATCTTTGAAGTTAAATCGCTTTCAGGCTGAAGCAAGACCTAGTAGAGGCCAGTTTCGAAAAATTAAAGAAAACCAAAACAAAATTCATTATCTTCTTGTTCTTCAAAATTTACAAAAGAAATTGGCTGGACAGAGGAATCAACCTACTGCGGGATAATCTTCTGCCCAGTCTGTCATGTCGCTTTCGAGACATGATCGCCCAAGCGTGTATCACGTATGGCACTTAACTGACTGACTGACTGAGTAAACGTTTTTTTTCCTGCAGTCGGTTGCCATTTTTTCCTACCGTAGACTTCATGCCATCCAAGGCTATAGATCCCAGTTTGTCCTGCTATTCAACCCATAGCTGGATGGAGATGTGTTTACGCGTAAGTGAATAAAACGAATTCAACTGGAATTCGAAATCGGCTCTTCGACTTCTCATTTGAGCCGATACCTATTACACCACAAAGCTGCTGTGGTTCGTGTTTCGAAACCTATTCCGCATTTTATGTCTATTTGCCTATCATCCATTTCCTAATCCTCCCTGGCGTTATGATCAGAAGAAGAGGTTTACATTTTATTTTCTATTTATATATATAGACTTCTTCTTCTTCTTCTTCTTCTTCTTCTTCTTCTTCTTCTTCTTCTTTGTGCCTTGTGCCTTCAAAACGTAGACGATCATGGCTTTCCACATCTCCCTATCCGCGATGGCTCTTAGCACGTCTTCTCTTGTTACTCCATTCAACCCATGTTTCATCATCCCCCTGATTAGTTCCTTCAAATATGTTATCCGTTGCTTTTCCCTGTCTCTTCTTCCCTCTATCTGGCCTGTTAGTATCAGGTTCTCCAAGCCCTCCTTCCTCATTGCATGTTCCGGGAACTTCAGCTGTCTCTTCCTGATGCTCAGTATTAATTTCATTTTTGTTTTGTGATTAAGGCAGACATTGACAAGGCTTACTTATGTTTGACAAAAGACCAAGACAGTGGGTGTTTAAGAATGTATTATTTATTTTATAAATGCAAAAATGGGACACAAAGTCAAAAGGAGAGAAATGATAAGGCTCCCCTTTCAATCTTAAACTTAGCTAGGCATGATTGCTGACCTAAACATAACCAGAATATTCCTTACACCAAAATAACCCTTGCCCTTCATACACCAGCCTCGATAATACCTAAAAGTCTCTGCGCAGCTCTAACTAGATCTTTTATTTGTAATTTGTCAGTAACGATTGGGAATAAAAATAACAACATTTAAATGTGTAACCCGAAAGAATATTTACAATTTAGGAGATCAAAAATGTATCAAAATTAGTGTTAAGTTTTGTGAAAATAATTTCCGTTTGTGTTAATGAACTTAAAAAATAAATTATAATTACATTTCATTTCATTGTATATTCAACATTAAGCAGCTCTTCAATATTTTTGGTAAAATACTACACGTTCTACTGGGAAAGGATTATTTTAGTAAAAGAAAAGTAATGACCGATTGGAAAAGATAAACTTAATGGAGAGATTGAGTGAATTCCATAATGTTTCCCATTTAATAAGAAGGGTTGCTTAGAACAGACTTAGTAAATTCCAAAACGTTTCCTATTTAATAGGGTGGGTGGCATAGAACAGAATATTTCGCAATTAATAGGGTGTGTGGAATAGGACGGTGTAACTGAAATCTAAAATGTTTCCCAGTGTTATTCTTACTGTATTTTAAAAAACGCCGAAATTAGTGAACAAGTTAAGGATATCATCAACTACAACCCAGAAGTTTGCGATCTCCAGGCCGTTCAAGTTGAAGTAATTCTTTATCAGAAGTGTCGTGCAAACACTCATCCAATCAAAAGTGAAGATGTGACGACAGTTCCTATCGGACAAGACTTATAAATACAGTGTAACTGACAAAAATGCTGACACCTTCCAAGTAGTAGTTCATTTTTTTTGTAATTGACAATTTCGTGAGCAATATTTTAAGTTTAATTCACTGCATATAAACTATTACAACAGCTGCACAATTTAGAAATTACAAAAGCATTTTAACCATGAATAAAACTTATATATATATATATATATATATATATATATATACTGTATTTAGGCAGCAAATAATTTTCTGAACATATACTGTTAAATATAAGAGACAATGAATGTCTATTATGTTTGATCATGAGCCGTTCTAAACGTCGTATTTTGGATTTAATTTCAGTTGAAAATAAGGACAAAAATTCTCCAACATTAGGATAAGTCTTTATTAAATTGGTTCTAAGCTTATTGGAGGCCATCTACATTAAATCCAAACAACGCACACTTAATAAAATCACGTTTAAATCTGGTCATAACACATTACATTGCATTTGAATATATGGTTCTGTTGTCATTTCACGCTATCACGCTGTGTCACGTCATAGAACCGCATTGCAAATTTGCGAATTACGTTTGTTATTTTTGATAACTATTGCCGTTGCTTAGCGGAGGTTTATGTCAGCACAAAACAAAATCGTCGCTGATGGTGGATGTTATTGTGTTACCATCCTTATAACCTCTCTGAAGATGGCTCATGTGAGCCGAAAACTTAAATCAAACTTAATAAATAATTATTCAAATGTTGGAGAATTTTTGTTTTTATTTTCACCTAAAATTAAAGCAAACATACTATGTTTAGGACGGTTCATGATTAAACATAATAGACATTCATTGTTTCTTATATTTAACAGATGTTTAGAAAGAAATATATATATATATATATATATAGCTGAATTCGTTGCATTCACATACGTGCAAATAACCTTGGAAAAGGTATAAATCCCTAGATTCATGATCGCCAAAGCGTGAATCACATGTGGCACTTAACTGACTATATATATATATATATATATATATATATATATATATATATATATATATATATAATGTATCAAGGCAGCAGATAATTTTCATTATTTTCACCTGAAATTAAAGCCAAAATACGATGTTTAGAATGGCTCATGATTAAACATAATAAACATTCATTGTCTGTTATGTCTAACAAAATATGTTTACAATATATATATATATATATATATATATATATATATAGCAAATAAACTGTCACACCAAGCAACCCGGGTTCAAACCTTGTGGTATCTTCAGACCTCCGCCTGAAGATACCAACCTGAAGAAACCTCAAGATTGAAACCAGGGTATTTTGGTGTGACAGTTTATTTAAGTATATTTTAATCTATCTTAAATTTTACAGAGTTTAATACCTTGGAAGCAGTTGTTTTCTGCTTTGCTCTGTGCTATATATATATATATATATATATATATATATATATATATATATATATAATTGGAGTAGATAGTCTAAAGTATCGCCCGGTTCACACTCCACCCACGTCTATTGAACAGGTGAAGAGGCTCATCCCTTGTTTCCTGTTTAGGATGCGGTCTCCGCTTTTTGCTTTTCTAATCTTTTCACTCTTTTCTTTATTTCCTTTTTTTTTTTTTCAATTGGAGTAGATAGACTAAAGTATCGCCTGGTTCACACTCCACCCACGTCTATTGAACAGGTGAAGAGTATCATGCCTTGTTCCCTGTTTAGGATGTGGTCTCCGGCTTTCTCTTTTCCAATCTTTTTACTCTTAAGTAGCCCCCTGCGCATCAGTGGCGTTATCGCCTTGCTCGGGGTGATATGATTAAAATATATATATATATATATATATATATATATATATATGTGTGTGTGTATATATATATATGCACACCCTGGCAAGATTCGAACCTGTGTCAACTTTTGCAAATGTAATCATCGTTAAATTTCAATCGACTATAAAGACCGTTGTGATAAAGGAATGATCTAATACTGCTATTTTTATGATTTTTCTTTAAGTTTTTTCGAATATTTAGGATGGTATACTGTTTAAAATAAACGAAGTGTCTACTAAAATATGACTACCCACTTAAAATAATAAAAGCACTTACGATTTTTTTAATGACAGTATAAAGCCTTGTTTAATCACAATGATCTTCATAGCCCAGTCGATTAAAGGACGTCGGATATATATATATATATATATATATATATATATATATATATATATATATATATATCGGTAAAAGGCGCAGTTCACGAACGGACGAAGGTGAAAACAAGCTTTTCTACCATTCTGAAGATGAGATTTTGATCTGGAAATATTAATGAATAATAAATAGGTAATACCCAACACTTTCTTTACCTTCCTTAATTTTACTAAACGCATTGTGATAGCCTTCAAGACTTAACCATACACCTAATATACGCAATGCTTCAAGCAGTAGCGTCTTTTAGGGTCTCAGCTATGGGCAAATAGTTAACACCCAAATTGGGGTCAAAAAACTATGAAAGTATAAAAATACACTTTTATAGAAATATATACATAAAAACAGATTTGTATAGAAAATATATATTTTTGAAGGATAAATAGTACTAAAATACATTTTTGAAGAAAAAATTATTACCATAAAACATTTTTGAAAGGAAGGAAATGTTCTCAGCAAAACATTTTTGAATACAAAACTAAAATACATTTTCTGTTTTCTAAAATAAAAAGAATAAAAACAAAAAAATTAATTAAAATCTGACTAAATCAATTATTTCACTATAAATGAACATTAAAAAATACCTTAAAACCTCACCTTTTTGGGATTAAATAACCCACAGAAGTTGATATGTCGTTAAATAAAACTCAAAATCAAACTCACATTTTCTGATATCAAAATTTCATGTATTTGGCAAATACTTCATTCTTCCGGAAGAAAATTCTTCAGATTTCGATATAACGGGTCACTGAATATCGATTTTAACTTCACAATTGACTATTTTTTGTCAAACATCTATCGTCTGAAACGATGATAGTTAAAGCAAGGTCGAAAGAACAAGGAAGGTCAAACAAAACTTCCATATTTAGTCCCATAATATTTCACTGGTTGACTCGAAAAATATACAGTCTTGAATTTGTGTGCAAAAGCAACATAGTTTACCAAAGATTTAAACAATTGTTGAATGTTTTTCTAAAAAGTTTGTTCTACACACCAAATTAGGGCTAACATTTTTTAATTTATGTTTGAATTTCTAGGAAGAGGAGGTATCATTATTCACACTGTATATATGAGGACTATTGTCTTCATTTTTGTGGTTGTTGTCACGTGCGTGTACCACATCAGGTCCCTAACAATTCTATAATTTCTGTGTAAATCTCTGGCATTAGAAGCTATTATTATTTACAATATTTACATGCGGAATATTATCCTCATCCTTGTTGTTATTATCACATTGATTTACCACATTGGGTCTGTTCCGATTCGATAATTTCTGTTTGAATCTCTGAGATGAGGAGTTATCATTATTTATACTACTTAAATGCGGACTATTGTCCTTATCATTGTTGTTGTTATCATAACCATTTTCGGTTGTTGTGCATTTGTCAGCGTTTCCATCCGGGTAACCTAAAGGGAATTGCGATAAAAAGTAAACAGTGTAAATAAAATTTCTCCACATTAAGTGTTTTGTTTTGTTTCAGCAATTAATGACAGGTGACACCTTTGATATCCCATTAAACCCATCAGTCTGTCAGTTATGTGCAACCCGTGATACGGGCTTAAAGAAATGGCAACCTACTGCGGGATAATCTTCTGTCCAGTCAGTCATGTCTCTTTCGGGACATGATCGCCCAAGCGTGTATCACGTATGGCACTCAACTGACTGACTGACTAATTGGGCAAAAGTTTTTTTTTTTTTTCCCGCAGTCGGTTGCCATTTTTTCCTACTGTAGACTTCATGCCATCCAAGGCTATAGAACCCAGGTTGTCCTGCTGTTCAACCCATAGCTGGATGAAGATGTGTTTACGCGTAAATGAATGAGACGAATTCAACTGGAATTCGAAATCGGCTCTTTGATTTCTCATTTGAGCCGCCACCCATTACACCACAACGCTGCTGTGGTTCGCGTTTCGAGACTTATTCTGCATTTTATGTCGATTCGTCTATCATCCATTTCTTAATCCTCACTGGCCTTATGATCAGAAGAACAGGTTTACTTCTTTATTTCCTCTTTAAGATTGGGTTTCTTGTTTCTTCTAACTTTTTTTTAGCTCTATTTCACTATCAGTACATACGGTCCTGAGTTTGACGATAAACTACATCCGACAGCAAGGCCTCTGATTAGAAGTTTGTGAGGAGCATGGTACCAACTCTTAATTGCTGTTATTCTCAGAGACCCAACCATGGACAATAATTAACCCCCAAAATGGTGTACAAACACTACAAAAGTATAAAAATACATTTTTTATAGTAAAACATACCAGCAACAAATTTTCATAGTAAAAAAATTAGCAGCAATCTATTTTTACCAAAGAAATTACTAGTGTTCTTTAGAAAATAAAATTTTAGCATCAAATGACCCATAAGAAGTTTATATGCAGCTAAACAAGCAAGCAATCATCTGCCATGTATCCACTTGTGAAAGCAGAATAACATTTTTTTATTACTTCAAAGCTTCCAAGACAATTTAATTTTGGCATAAAAGAACTTAAATAAGGAGTTGATAAGCAGTTAAACAAACTAACAAACCAGTAGCCTCTTGCATCTTGCACTCTTACGTGTGGTGAAGTGATTAAAAACAAAGGTACTAACCATTTTGGTTCTTTTTTTTTATACGATTACTGAGAACCGCTCTTCAGAACTAGTGATGATTTTACGCACAGAAAATTCTGTAGTAAGTATACTCTTCAATGACGAGCAGAGGGCAGTCAAAGGATGAGGGAGCAAGTTGACAGCTTTCTGCGTCAGCAGTAGTTGGGAAATATTTGAATTTTGGACTGAGCGTCCGAACAGCTTTCGAAAATTTTTGAGTGCATAGTGATTTATGATCGAAATGTGACTTTTATTGATGTGCTTTGTTAATTCCTCTTTGTACATTTTGCCGAAGCATAATGTTGATAGAAATTGTTTGTCCATAACAAATGAAATCTCAAAGAAAAAAGTTCCCTGTCGAATCTAACCAAACACTCGTTGGCATGGCAGCTTCATTTCTATAGACAGGACAAAGATTTCTTGCGCTTCCGTTGCTGAATTTTGAATTTATCTAGTTTATGATACGCGCCTGATCTAAACTCATTTAAGGTGATAAACTCGACACAAAATTTAACTATTATGATATTAAGTAATCAGCAGAGAAAGAAACACATAAGATTTACCGTTATATTATCATAGGTATTGAAAATGTACCCCGATTAGATCGTGTTACATGTGTGACGGTACTTTCTTCACAACCTAATAAGCTATTTAATGAAAAAAGTAATTGAAATGTTTTGTTTATGATTTATTTTCCAGGTGATGACATTTAGAGAGATAATTATACTGTCAGGAAAGATAGATGTAAAGCTGAGTAATTTGACAGATAAAGAAATTTATCAAACTATTCAAATTCTCCGAACATAAATGAGATGACACATGATTGGCGCTATCAAAATTGACATAAAAATTGATGTATTTTTGTCACATAAGTTTGTTATATATATAATTATATATCCACAATTTTAGGAAAATATATATTACTGGTTGTAATACATATATATATATATATATATATATATATATATATATATGACAGTTTTAGGAAAATTTAAATTCCTGGTTATAATATATATATATATATATATATTGCAACCAGGAACATATATTTTTTTCTTTCTTTTCTTTTCTTTTTCCCTCCCTTCCTTCCTTTATCTCTCTTATCTCCCACCTTTTTTCCGTGTTGCTTAACCTTACATCAATTTCAACACGGCCGTCTGTTAATTTTTAGTTAAAATTCTCTTCTTTTGCGAACCCAGACGATGTCTATTGTTTCTTTTCTTGTTTATTCGATTTTATTTTGTTTTATCTTTTTCTTTTTTCTTTTCTTTTCTTTTCTTTTGTTCTTTTTTCTTTTCTTTTTTAATTTCTTTGCAAATCTATTTAAAAAGGAAAATCAGACTGATTTTTCTCCAGTTTTTGAAAGGATTTTTCTGTTGCTGAGGTGATGTATTATCCCCCGTGGGGTCTTCATATCGAAATGGTCATTCAAAATCATTGAATTAATCCTTCTTTAATTTATATTTGCTCTGTAAGATTTTATTACATGGAGCTCTCTTCCTGTATCATTTTTTAATATAAAAATTTTTTTTAATATTAATTAGGATCGGGTTTTTGGAATTTACCTTCCTGCTTTTTTCCCTTGGATTAAAGTATCTGAATTAATATATATATATATATAACAATTTTAGGAAAATATGTATTCCTGGTTGTAATATATATATATATATATATATATATATATATATATATATATATATAATATGCTCTCACATATATATATATATATATATATATATATATTTACGCTCTGACACCCTGATTGAAAACTCTGGAAAAATATTAGACTTTGAAAAAACAGTAGCTACT